>JAAAYG020046653.1:0-12008 GCA_009936455.2 Tomocerus minor
TTTGAGCATTTTTCCAAAATATTCTCTTTTTCTCGGCATTTCGGGGGGGGGGGGCTCAAGCCCCCCAAGCCCCCCCCTGGGTCCGGCCTTGGTTCAAAGGTATCCGGTTACTATTGAGCATGTGCTCCAAGGGTTCACAATTGTAACCGGTGACTTTTGAGCAGGTGCTCCAATTATACTGTTCAAAAAGGTATCCGGTGACTTTTGAACACCTTTGGAGTACCTGCTCAAAAGTCACCGGATACCATTGAGCACGCACGGGTGCCCAAAAGTCTCCCAAATTCTTATGATGTATGTATGATACATAATATGCACATAATGTACCTATCTAACCATAACGTAAGTCGTGTGAAGCAAATACCTCGTTTGTAAATACAACGATCGAAGCTATCGAAGCAAAGAATGAAAACCAGTTCTTCATTTTGGGTTACAGATTTTTTAGAAATCCATAGAAAGATTTCCTTTGTATTGCAAATTGTAAAAAGTAGCATTTTTAATTCGGTTTAGGAAGCAGAAGATGGTTTTTTTTTAAAGTAAAAAGTATTGTATTGTAGCACGAGGTTTTTTAGTGTTTCCTGGATTGATATAAATATCGGTTGGATTTCTGAGCGAGAATTTTTTTTAACTTTACTATTTTGAGTTGTTTTGTGTGCACATCCCCGAGATCTATGAAAATTGCAGACCCATTCTTTCATTTTGAAAAGGTACTCCTTGTAAGGAATAAAAGTTTCTCTTTCTGTGTGGCTTGAGGGAGTCCCTCCATATACGGTTGCAGTAAACGGTGAATATCATTGTCATTGGAGTATCCTTCAACCACGAGTGAAAAAACAGGTGTCATCATCTTATGGTTGTGTGATGGGCTTTTGCCGAAAGGCATGCACAATGTAATGGCATAAGATTCGTAGTAGTAAGACGTAGTCGTGTACAAAATTGTTACTTATTGTGGCGATTAATTTCAATTTCAGCCTGGGTCTTGGGTTTCTTCATGTGCAAGGCAGTGGCCTATATCCAAGGGGTCTCCGTTTTTGCATCCGTCTACTCCCTCGTCGCTATTTCTTTGGACAGGTAAAACTTATTTACACTTCCATTTGCTTTCCCCATCACGTCCCTCTGAAAATAATTCAAAAAAGCTATCTACTAACTCAAGCAGAAACCTCTCTGCTGCATTACGATGAAAGCGGATGGAGAGCCAGTCCCGAAAGGCTGGTTGGTCCTCATTGACATTGACTGTTTTCTATCTCGTTCTCAGACTCATTGACGTCACTCTATTTTCCCAGATATATTAATGGTGCAAAGTGAAAATCTTCAAATAGTGCCTGGAGATGATAGGGTGATACTTCAGCAAAGATGTTTAAAAAAATCCTAACTTTTCAATGCCCAACAATTTATACTCTTGACTTTTGATTTGATAAAGATCGTTAGGTAAGATTTCATGAGGATCAGAGCCTAGCCAAGCTGAATCCGCCTTCTTTAACTATATTGACGAAAACGAGATTTTATGCAGCAAAGAAATGATTCTCTGTTTTGCGTTTCCCATCCTGCATTCTTATAAATCCAAAAGCATTTAAAAGAGCGCATGCATTCTGTGAATTTTAATCTCCGATAAAATCATATCAAAATGCTTTAAGAAAGAATGTAAACACATTATTATTGGAAATATCTTTTAATCTTACGTACATTTCCAATGATTAATAATTTACATCACAAAAGAATTTATATTTATTGTTAGTGTAGGTATAGCTAAAATCGGATAGGGTTGCAAGGGCAGAATCACCCATCAACAATTTCAAGATGACTAATTGATAAGGAGTGGATTGTACTTCGGTGAAATCACGCATTCAGCATAACATAAAAGCAGAGAGAAAATAACGTACATCTCTGTTCGTTATCAAACTTAATCTTTCTAAAAGGACTTAACAAATTGGCAGTATAATAATACAAGATGAATTGTGAAGAGCGCCTATAGATATATATATATAGATATATATATATATGTATATAATGTATAAATAGCTGGTAACAAGAGAGAAGAGGAAATTCCTCGTTTGTTTCAACCGTGAAGTCGATCGTGCCGTATTAGTAGATTTGAGTTCCTCATTGGATATTAAATCCCCTGAAGGACAGTCTCGTTTAATAATTTTGTATAACTCCGTGAGAAATTTCATTCCGTGCGTAGGTGAGTTGTTTCATGACGTTAGTGCAGGAAAAATTGGAGTGTTCTGTGGAAGCAATTGAAGATGCTTCAGTCCTTTCCACCAGTGATATTTTAACGGAGTAGTGGTATGGTATCTCGAAAATTCAGTTTGAAGTGCATGCTAATTGCTAATACTAACAGGCGCAATCCTATTTATTTGTTGGGCAGATTCCTGGCAATTTGGTTTCCAACTCGGAGTCACGGCGGATTGCACAAGCGTCACGCGAGGGGGATAATTGGCTTCATTTGGCTCGTGGCTTGTGTGGTGATTCTTCCGTGGGCCCTGATCTTCACGACGAAGATGAAGGACGACGAGCAGGAGTACTGCGTGGAAGAGTGGCCGGAGAGCGTGGACGGCAACATGTACTTCCTGGTGGCCAACGTCCTGATCTGCTACGCCCTGCCGCTCTTCTGCATCTCCGTCTTCTACCTTCTGATCTGGTGCCGGGTGCTGCGGCGGAAGATCCCGTCCGAGATGGCGAGCACGAAGGACCTGCAGCGAATGCACCAGAAGACCAAGAACGACGTTCTGAAGATGATCATGTTTGTCATCCTCATCTTCCTGCTCAGCTGGCTCCCACTCTACGCCATCTTCACGAGACTGAAGTTCGGCGGGCCGACGAGTGACTGGGAGGACGAGGTCATCTCCATCTCCATGCCCATCGCCCAATGGCTCGGCGCCTCCAACTCCTGCGTCAACCCCATCCTCTACGCATTCCTCAACTCCAAGTTCCGACAAGCTTTCAAGTCCATCATTTTCAGTCCTCGTCGTCTCCAGCGACACTCCACCATCACCTCCTACTATTTCGCACAGAAAAGGGTCACATTCGCTAAAAATGTCGTCCAGGTCTAAAATGACCTCTTTTTCCCGACCTTTTTCCTCACAACCTGCTCATCCTCTACTTTTTTACTGTTATACCAACGATGATGTATATACCATATGTAAAAAAACTATCCCGACATGTCTGCCTTTTTTGGACCAGTGGACGTCATGATCTCAATTTCTCTGGATTTCGAATGAGCCATGCCACCCACGACCTTCAACGGTGGACAGAACCCGAGTGACTTGATAAGCGTCAAAAAGTAGCAAAGTCTTTCATCTTACCCCATTTTCCTGCATTTTGACCCCTTTTCGTCAAATGCTGTCTTGTAACTCAGGATCTGTTCATCGCAGAGAAATCGACATCATGTCATAAACAGGTCGAAAAAAAGTCTTTTTGAGCAGCAAAAGTTATTGAAGGAAATTGCTGAAATTGATAGTAAAATCCCACTCGATCAATGTGATAATCGGGTCGTTTGCGTCACCTTCTACCAGTACTGCTGGCATGAATTTACATGTATAAGGTCCTAGAAATCACTGAGCCTGTATTTAGCGCAAGCCCCAATATGCAATAGTACATATATATATATATAATATTATTATGTAAATTATGTTAATAGTACCTATAACGTTCGAACACTAGTATAATATGTTATTAGAATAGTAAATGTAGTAGTATGGAGCAGTAATTATTTTGAACACTAGTATTATTTAGTAGTAATGGTGTAGTAGTGTAATAAGAGCTTGAGCTAATGACCCATTTTAGTCTATTAGTATGTGTAGAAAGTTTGAAGAAAATACTTGTATTGATTCAAAAGTTATTATCTACCGTTAGTAGCGTCCCCAGTGAACTTAAGACCCCGTAGTCGCAGTGACCCCATTTCTAAACTTCCTCTTCCTATTCATCTCTAGATGACACACTAAGTTACGTTATTGTACGTCATTGCGTTCAAAAGTTATCGTCCGGACAGACAAAGTGATCGCTTACAGAGTAACTAGCGATACTCTAAATAATAAAATATTTCACACCCACTCCGCGTCATTCAACACTTCGGCTACACTTGCCAATAGTCAGTAATCCCTTTCTCTAAAGCCTTCCTATGGGAATAAATCCCAGATTTCCTTAGCTATTATCGCTGGATTGGGATTGGGCACAACGCAACGCAAACACAATTTCATTAAGATCTCTACTTGCAAGGAAGAAAACGAAAAAAAAATATACTCAATATGTTGGTCGGTAGCTAGTTGCAAGTGTCGCTGTCGCTGTTGCACTACACATAATATTCTCAGATTCTGATGTACCCAATGATCAACTCATTAGTTTTTGCTTCCAGCTGAGACTCGTACTGGACTTACTCATGACATGACTGCTATTCAACTTTCAACTACGTCCACCTAAGTGGTCATTATTTATCAGCAGGGTTACTGTGGACGAAATGAGGGCTATGGATAAAATTCGACAAAATGTATTTCTTCCATAGATTTTCAAAGATATTTTTATCTATATTCCAAGAAACTATTTCGTTTGTTTATTTTTTATTTGAGGTTCGTCTATATCACTACAAAATGAAGGCTCTTGAAGTCTAGTGTATTTGAATACGCACTAGGCTTCTAAAATGTGTAAAAGTACTGTTATTTGTCAATTATCCCTATTTTTTCATTTCATGGACACTTTTCCCATGTGTCCATCAAAATGGGTTGGGAATTTGGGAAATGGGAAAATATGAAACGATGCATGTGTTAAATAGGGAGAAATGTTGACGTCATTGGGCGTGGATGTAAAAGGGATTTATATTATAGTCAGGATGACTACGTAAATCCCTTTTACATCCACGATTTACTAATACATTTCAGAATTTATTATTTGCCGATCCTTTAGTAAGGGGGAGGGGAGGGGTCTTTGCATTGCTTGGTTAATACACCTTGGGCAATGCGAATTAAATATTCAGCCAATACTCAGTTTTACATTTTTATAATGTTTACACAGATATCTGCCAACGTATTGCCTCTGCCAACGGCTTCAACTTCAATTCAAAATATATTTTCCAATGCATTATCCCCACTTCACAAAACCCCAAATTTTTCTAATATGGATTTATAATTTTGGAACCTATAGTACTATAGTAGTAGTAAAGCAAGATTAGTACTAGTGGTACTAGGGAAATTAATTAACTGACAATAAAAAAAACTGTGTTATTTGCAGTTCTGTTTTAGTTTGCCTAGAAAGGCATTTTGTTAAAAAAAAAACACTGGATTCAAAATGTATAGAGCATTCTATCTGAATATGAATCATATTGATTGTGATGACTGTATATATAATAAACTGGCAACAAAAAACATGATTATCCCTTGTATGTGACATATGGTAATAACATTTCATTACAACTATTTAGTATTGTAATTGAAGAATCTTCTTTTATTCTTTGTGTGCTGAGCATCATATAATAAGATGGCATTGTAACATTATTGGCTGATATCAATTAAGAATTCAAAATGGACTGGTTAGGAGGAAAATTTTGGATAGGGACGTGTTTGAGTATAGGGACTCATAAGATGTGACAGACAAAAACCTCAAGTGAGATTTATCAATATTACCTGCCCAAAAACGTACTAAAGATAATTGTTGAGCATTCTTTAAGACAAGAACATTTAGGCGAAGTACCTACAACAAATAATTACAATAGAATATTTAGTTATTGAAAATAATCAACAATATTTTGAAGTGACACAATAATAAGTATATAAGCTACATGAATATAAATTACTTGTACCGTAAATCTAGTATATGAACCAAGGCTACCTACACACTGTCTCCTACTTTTATTTTCATCAACATTATGATTATTATTTTATTTTATATTGCCTAGTGGAACATGAACAATAGTTCTATAAGCTCCTCCTGTAGAACAATTTGCTACGTATAAATAACCCAATGCATCTGCATGTCAATTCGCACACAATTGCGACATCAACCTTTCTATTTAGATTCCCTTGAACTTCTTTCGTAAAATCTATTTAGGTAGGATTTATAGTACATGATTTTCTTACTTCTGTTATTAGGATAAAATTAATGAGAGTAACCTTTCAATTGAGTCTATAGAGCCCTTAACGAAACGGCTAGTAAAACCGACAATGATTCTGACTTACCAACTTACCTCTTGACATAATGCACCCTTTAAGGGACTTTTACAATTATTATGCCAAATTCCTTACTTACCTTACACACCGTAGCAATTGACTGTATCCTACTTTTCTATGATTTACTAAAACAAGATATAATCATTCCTTCAGCTAACAATAAAATAAAAGTCTAATAATAATATTAGTCTAACAGGAGCTAAAATGAATTTAAAGAAAATTTAAATGATAGGCAACATAAATATAAAATCCTCTGAACAAAACAGAGAGAAATGCACATTTATGGCTTTCAACGTGCGTATTCCGAGTCCCCGTTATTCTCTCCGTTTGTATCATTTTCACTCTTTACATTGTACCCGTCATAGTTAGCGTAGTTGTCAAATTGTGGGTAATCTGCAATTTGTCCAAATATTAAAATTAGTATTGGAATAATAGACACAAAAATAATTATTACAATAAAATAGATAGCTGAAGGCTAAAGACATTATAGTAGAACTATAAATACGCACCATCGACAGGCTCCTCTTTAACTCTGACACGAGTAAAGTCCATATCTTCCACTTTTATCCTGTCTTTTCCCTTGTCTTTCCTTTCTCGATCCCTGTACAGCCAAAAGAACATCAGTTTCCCCATTCATTCTAAATGAACAAAGTGTGCATGGATGGGAATATGAAAAAGGGCAATTACCTATCACGATCGCCACGGTCCCGATCTTTATCCCTTTTATCCTTTTTCTTGTCCTTGTCTTTTGATTTACTTCGGTGTCGTTTCCTCTCTCGAGATTTAGAACGTTTTCGGATTCTTTCCTCTTCCTCTGGCCCGGCTCCTTCCTTGTCTCTTTTGTCTCTGGAGCGTGAACGACGTCGTTTCCTATCTGAGCGAGGTCTGTCCTCCCGCTCACGATCTCTTTCCTCTCGATCTCCCCGATCACGTTCCACTCTTTCCACTCGATCTGTTTTATCTCGGCTATTGTAATTCAAATCATAAATTAGTAATTAAACCCACTGCCCTGCAAATTACAAAAGCATTCTACCACTGTCAATAAAAATTTCAAGAAAAATCCCAGAATAAGTATCCCAAGAAAACAACCAGCTGCTAGGAGCATTAACTAAAGCTAAAAAATCCTTCCAATTGAATTCTCCTTTACAAGTGACTTAAGATGATCAGGAAAGAAGTTCATTTATCCTGATTCGCAAAATAATTAATTGAAAATTCCAGAAAACGTCTTCGTTTTTTAAATGACTGATAAAGAAAGAGCTTCTTTCAATCCCAAAAATATTTCAGGAAAAATGTGATTATTGTTTTTGCACAATGCCTACATGACCTGTCATATGACAACATAAACTCTATTGTTTATCCCAACAATCCCCCAAAGTACTTATAACTTCAGAACTGAAAATTCGGTTGACAGACCTAGTCCGCCTGCGTTCTTTGTCCTTGTCTCTGTCTCGTTCTCTATCTCTTTCTCTGTGTCTTTCCGGTTCTTTTTCCCGTGATCTCTCTCGCTCTCTGCGACCTTCGCGATCTCTTCCACGCTCGGGCTTCTCATCCCTAAACCGATCACGATCAGGATCCTCACGTCCGGATATTTTGACGTTCACTTCGGGACCGCCACGTCTTGTACCTCCGAGCCCTCCACCTACAATCAAAATTCAATAATCTTTAGCTCTTTCCTTCTCTCACGCATAGACAGAGCCAAGGAATTAATTGAATTCAAAAATATTTACACAGACAATAAAAAATAGAATGAGCGAGAGAGAGAGAGAGCGTGTGTACCTAAGCGGCGAGGGAGCCAGCCTTTAACAGTGCGTCCACGTTCCACATCCACGAGAACTCGTCTTCCGTCAATTTTCTTCCCATCCGCATGTTTATACGCAGCTGTAATTTAATCACAACAAAGAATTATTTCATCCTTAACACTTCTTCACCTACGCTACCCTACCGTCCTCCTTCCTACAACAATACACTATCAAAATCTCTGAAAATATCTTTTCTCCGCTTGTTGATGGAACTGCCTGATAGATGAACTGCGCTGCCGTCACAGATAACCAGACCCTACCACCTTTTTCCTACTTTATTTTCATGAGCAATGCAAAGTTATTGTAGGAGCCTATTAAAAACTATGAAACTACTTACAATAGCCGAACAGAGCCATACGCACCGCGATTTATCTGCATTTCTGATAGAAATCATAGACTTCCATTCTAACATCTAACTATTAATTATAGTTAATAATTAATTATAGCTAATAATTAATTATAGCTAATAATTCAGAGGTACAAGAACTGAGCTCAAGAAATGGCAAATTAATACCTTGCTACTGCAGATCATACTACCAATTATTATGAATAAGGACCTATATCTATAATACATTTATTTATTTACTTACTTTTGGGCCTACTATCTACTCAAGTGGATCACATGGAGATTCACTTTCTTTCTGAACAGCTAATCTAGAGCAAAAGTCTAATTTTTGACAACTAATAGCTGATTACTGCGCAACCTGGAATTTCTTTACTAAAATTTGAAATACCGTCCTTTATTTTTGTGGGTGCAAGAATCTAAGGGTTTTTATAGGATATTATGCCTTCCGCTTTGTAGCGTTCACAAATGTTGTCGGATATGCAATGTCTAGCGAGAAAAAACTGTGAGCTTCCCTAAAAAAACTCTCTGAGAGAGATAAGTATAATTGTAGCGAGTAGTGAACAGGGTTTTTATAAGGATAAGGTAATTACTTACGTAATACCTACTAATGAAGATGGCCTTGCTCAGCAACGTGAGATTTGATTCGGCTATTCAGATTTGTATTTGTGGACAGACAGCGTAAGAGAGAATCGTCAGTTTGCACTTATGATCTTTTAGAAATGAACAATTCATTGTCTCTGTCACTTTTGCACTAAATTTTGTTGACTTGAATATACATACTATACTTAAAGACATACGTATGTTGCATATCCAAACTCGGGGAGGGGGATTCTTTCGCGAGCCGCAATCGTTTTTGGGAGAGAGAGAGAGAGCAGACGGATGGTTGCTGTGAGCTGACTGATTCAGATATCAGATTGCAAGATTCACCATTGCCAATCAGTGGCAAGGCAAGTGGCAAGAGAAATTCCAGCATTGAGCATGCCATGACAAAATTCCTTCACAGACCTCCTTCTTTTTCCAACTTACCCATGAATTCCAATTTCAAATAAACCAACCAACTTACCCATACTTACCCGAAAAATAATAATATAATTTAGTTGTGTCTATTCATTAATTTAAAAAGGTAAGTAAGTAGAGGAATATCAAATAAATAAAATCAAACTCGTCAGGGTACCAAGCCTGGGAGTTGAAAATCGATTTTTGTTTACCATACATAGAGAGAGAGAGAGAGAATATGAAAAATATTACGATCTCCAAAACATCTCTGCATTGTTAATATCAGAAGAATATCGAAATCCCACTCATGGTATTAAAACCAAGAGACACATTAAATTGACAGTTACCCTCTGTCGCCAAACATCAAGTCTTTCTTTTAATTTACATAGAACAATAACACTTTTAAAATACTTTGCAAATTGGCTTTGGTTTGAAATTTGGTAAGTTGAAATGAAAAAAATCATGATTGTTACCTAGTAGAACGATAATTTTACCTGAACGTCGTCAGACAAAACATTGCACCTGTACCTGATCTCACATTTCAGCCCCTTCACACACGCTTTTCCACATTTCAAAAGGTTACTACTATTTTTAGCCAGCAGCAGCAGCAGCAGCAGAGATTAGATAAAAACAGTAAACTACGGGGTTTAATTTTCAACTGTGATATAGGGTGAAAATAAAATAGATTCCAAAAAAAGAAATCCAAGGCTTCTAAGACAGGAACATAAAATAGTTTAGAAGGGAGACACAGTCATTGATACAGCAGAGTGCCAAAATGAAAAATTAATATTTTTAGTGGCTTGATTAATTTTAGGTGTACTAGACTTTAGGCCAATACCAAAAAGAGTTTACCCGTATTTTCCAAAGCCAGGAAAACATTTTTACTTACGCTTTTTTGGACTGTTGGGTGCAAAAGTTGGCACGCATACCTGAGTCAGTTAAGTCTCCATGCCCATTCAATTCTCTCTGTTCATTTACAGCATTAGTACAGAATTTTTAATCGTAAATTCTAAATTCCTAATTCTACGCACTTGCATTATACCTTCAGGTCTTACCTATTTCCGTGCCTCTAAAAATCTTACCCACTCTTAGTATGCAATCGAATGAAGCCCAAAATGAAGAGTTACACAATTATATTCCGTTACGCCATATCGGCTTTCTTTCTTCTCTATCTATATATTAGTTAGTTATAATTATAACTTTACCCATTTCACAGCAGATAGATACCTTGTTTACCTTGCTACCATTCAATTTGCGATGTTTTACTATTTCCATTAACACTAACACTATTTAGAAATATAACCCTGGATAATTCAATAAAAAATATTTGCTCTTTACAATTTAAGAAATTAATGACTTGATAAAGGAATGTAAAAATTACAAATATATCAACAAAAGATAATTAAACTACTAAGATAAAATCAGTCAATAATAAATTACAAAATATTTTACATGTCTAGAAATGCTACACTGTTTGTGTGGAATAGAAATAATTTAGTTTAAGAAAAAGTAATGTGTAAAAATTGGTAATTTCAAAAACGAAATTAGTATATGACCATCGATGGTATAAAAGGCTCATGTACTTACAATGCATGTCTCTTTCATGCTCGTACTCCACAAATGCATACCCACGTGGCTTTCCAGTTTTCTTGTTGTGTACCATTTGGATCTAAACAAATTAAAACGAATTTATTTTTACAAAAATAAATTAAAATGAAAACCATTTTTAAAAGGTCAGATTTATACTTTTATGTGTAAATATTAACAAGATTTAGAATATTTTGAAAATTACCTTCGTGATAGGGCCATAAACGTCAAATTCTCTTCTTAGTTTTGATTCGGAGGTATCATAGTTCTACAGTTAAAAAATTAAATCAATAGTATACTTCCATTTGAATTAATTAATAAAATAAAACAATAAGAATGATATAGTTTACATTTAGAATACTCCAGCACTAGATAAAAAGAACAAGAGAAACTTACAATTCTTCCAACAAAAAGAGTCCTGAATGGATCAAGAGTTGCTCCAGTATTGGTGTTAGGATTCCCTTTTTGGCAAAAAATAAATAATTATTTATTAGATATATTAGACAGACATATATTAATTAATGGCTATCAAAATAGCAAACTTATTACAGGGGAAAAGAAGTACAGGTAAAATTAAAATTATTTCGTTTCGTAAAACATTGAATGTCATATGTTTAATCGTATAAGTGAAACGATTTTAAATACTCAATACAAAACGAGTAATTGTACGGTAATTTAACAGCTAGGTACAAATAAATCAATGCTAAAAGTAAGATTACATGTAGCAATAGCTTGTTCCAATTTGTAAGCAACTTGTTCTGCTTTATCTTTCCTTTTTCTTTCTAACCTCTCCTCCCTTTTTTCCAATTTTAATGGCGGCGGAGTCTCGGACGGATCCTGAAAAAAATTACAATCACAAAATTATTTTAATCATGATGTTGAGCACCATATATACAAAAATTGACTATTATTTTTGCATGTTTTTGTCAAGTTACCTCAAAATGAGATAAAAAAGCTCCAACGCCGGTATACCCCACAGGATGCTTCTCATGGCGCAATTTACTTGCTGGGGGTAAATAAGGAATTGGATCCCGGGCAGCGAATAGGGCGAGTAAATTAGGGGGCAAAAATTGCGTCATTATCAATCACAATATTTACGGAGACAATAAACAGTAGAATCTAATCTTC
>JAAAYG020046686.1:0-11997 GCA_009936455.2 Tomocerus minor
AAGTGTCAAGAAAGTAACAAATGGTGTGTTATTCAACGAAAGAGGTATTTTACTACACATAGAAAATTAAACCTTGCAGCTAAAAGAAACATAGCCACAAGGGGGTCTTTTTGAAAATTAAAAAATACATTTATTTTGGCACAAGAGTATTATTTCGGCATTTATTTTGAGCGCCGGAGTATTTATAAATAGTGCTGCAGTACATATTTTGAAACAAGAGTATTTATTTTGGCAGCTGTAAAATGCCCTGCCCTTTGAACAGCTTCATTGCAAATTGCAACTGCCCTATCTAGGTTGGCAGGATGCGATAGAGGTTTCCACCAGCGCATAGACATGCATAATTTGAGTTCGTTCGAGGAAGGCTAAAGGGAAGGGAAACATGGCGGCATTCATTGTTTGGTTTTATCTGCAATTAGTCACGGCTGAAACTCTTTAGATGGTTCCGTAATACATATTTCATCATGGTTTTAGTGTTGCTATTCTTTTTGATATTGGTCAGTCCAAACTAATCAATCACAATTCTAAGGGAGTTAATCTGCAATACCGAAAATACCATAAAATACAATACTTAAAGCCACAAGACCCTAACCCTATAATTACGTTTATTTCAAGACTTAATTGTCACATCACACGCTCCAAATGTGGAAAGTTTTTATGAACAGTAAAACTAGTAAAACATTTGACAGTACTATCGAGAAAGTTGAGTCAACGTTTTCTACTGCAGTCGATTGAGTGGCTGAGCTCAGCACAAACTCTACATGTACATGTGTATATATAACAACATCAATATTAAGTATATAATTATATATAATAATAATAAATAAAGGTACCTATATATAATTTGGATTTTCGGAAAAATTAGTATTTCAAAAGAACGACGAATCTGGGATCCATGTAGGTGATGTCAATGTTTTGCTCCAATGTTGTCTTATTATTTTTTGGTAGAATAATTTCACATATTATAGTTATATATTGGTATTCATATTAAATATCAGGGTGATATTGGATTGTTATAATTCTGTTTTCAACCATATATTAAAATGCACCTAATTCCTAATAAAAAATGTATATCATTTAACCGGAAAAACGTGCATGTACATAGTACACACACTAATGGCATATATGATTATTAATAAGTAAAAGCTTTTACTTGTTATTAATCATACTTGCCAATATGTATGTACTCGTAAGGTCTTGCAATATTATAAAATTTTAGGAAAGAAGCCTAACCAAGAACAACTCTCCCTATTCACCTTCCTTCCAATTACGTCGGAGTAGCACCTGGCTTTTATGCAGGGGTTGCATAGAATTATAATTCAGTTAACAAAAGCTCATTCAAAGTTATCAAAAAATAGGAATTGTGATTGTGGTATATATAGCTGTTAAATTATTCTGAAAAGAATTGCTTGTAAGCGATACGAATATATTTAGGTGATCTGTTAATTTTACTACTGTACTATTTCGCAGAAAAAAGAATGGCGTTCTATTGCTCACGAACCATATTACCTGACTGTGTAATCGCTTCATTGTTTCAATATTATGTAATGATAACAATTAAACGACCTTGCGCTCATAGCTCAATCATGTAGCATTGTTGGGGAACAATAGATCTCCATTTTGTGGGTGATAATGGTTAAATTGTTTTTCTGTGAAATATTAATATGATAATGTTATTTTTGTATTCGTTTTTACTAAATTATCGTTAAAAATACCTTAAGTATTGTTCACATTTATGATATTGATTTTTATGGCAATCCATGTAATGGATAGTGAAACTAACTTATCATTACTGTGACCTACATTTCTTGTATTACATATTTTCCGGGTGTACCATGTACACAATATAAAACTATTTTAATCATCGAAATATGATCTAAGTGTCACTTGATATGATGAAACTTCCCTACTACTTTCCCAGCATCATGTAGGTATGTATGTTAGTGGGAGAGTGTGACATAGACTATTGAGTAGAATACACACACTACCTCTCAAGCCGCGAGGACTTACTTGCAGTGAAAGTTCCCAGCATCGTACGTAACATTTATCATTCGTAAATACAGTTGTAATTATAATATGAAGTTAAAAACTTAAACAAAGGTTCTTGTAGTAAGTGCGTTGTGAAATAAAACTAAACACCATTGCTGCTTTTTGGATCGAGGATTACAAGTAAAGATTTGAGTAAATGCGGCTATTAATGAATGTGCCGAAGACTTGGGTTGGTCAGTTATTATAAGTTTCAGTTCACAATTAGTGTAACTATTTCGAACTTATCATCATTCTTTCTGTGTACTTCTTATCTTGTTTAACTTTTTGGTCTTTGGTCCATAATTCTGTGTTGCTAGACGAAAACTTAAATATGGCACAAATAAAACCGTTTTACTTTCATACAAGAAATAAATATTCAGAGAGGTAATTAGCACATCGGGCAATCTCGATTCATTATTGAGAACCAAAAATATTGAATATGGAATATACGGCACAATTCACACAGCTAGTAAGTCGACGGCGTAGTGACAGCTAGTACATTCTTCAATGTTTTGTAAACTTTTTCGGCTTTAGCAACATGCTTGGAACTGTAGGAAAATGAAGACGTTCCGAACAAAAATACAATTTGGGTGCTTCACTATTTGAAATATTGTGACTAATTTACAAAGAAATAATTTTAATTGAAATTGAAATGTTGCAAATTTTAGTACTCAATTTAGTGCTAATGCTAGCAATGACTCTAGGACATCTTCCCATTGTTAACAGTCAATTCGTAGAAATTGAAGATTTGGACGAAATCATTGAAAATCTTTCATCCAACAGTATTTCCATATATTACGACCTTCGAATTCCAACTCTGTCCCAATTTTCTTCGAAAGGAAAACCAATTCTAATGATGAATACGGAAAACGCCACGTCTCTAAAGCCAAGTGTGAAATATAAATTATATTGGAGAAAATGGTTGCTGACATATGCCAGGATTAACGTTCTACTGAAATATCAAGATGATAAGGTATTCATGAGCAAAGTCGTTGGAGGTTGTCGTCAGGCTATAAATATCAATAAAACAGAAGATTGTCATGAAAACTACGGCTACGATATATTTCTGGTTCCTGAAAACAAAATTAGCGCAGCACCATCCCATATGCAAGATTCAAGTTTCATTTACATCCCCATCAAAAATCCTAAAGACGAAATATTTACTCTAAATAATCAACTTCATCTTCACTGTCGGGGCTGTTGGCATTCACCTTCTGGAATGAGAATTGACGCATTTATATTCAAATCCCGTTCCAAAGAAACATTTGAACTCCTCCTGAACTTCGTGGATGATTACAAAATGTTTACAAGTTCACCTAAGAATGAAAATTGGATCTATTTGCTCGAAGCCAATTTAAAATTGGTCGAGGGACGCTATGAAAAGTATCAGTATAATACTACAGACCTATTCTCCATTCTGGGATCTGAACAAACAATATCGCCCTTTAAGTCATTATCAAGTCAATCAGTCAATTTTGAAAATACAATTCTTTCCTTACACATAAGAAACAGAAATTTGATGAGCTTTCATATGTTACAATCTTGGAAAATTATACCAAGATTTTCATCTACGGATAGAACCGGCTTTGGCTCATTTGCGTTTAGAATAGTGACTGGAAAGGAAATTTTAAATTTTGTCACGTGTGCAGGAATCGAAAAAAGTTTGAAATGGAATCTGTATGTAGATCCATTTGATTATATTTCATGGGCGTTAATCTTGATATCCGCACTTACTTTATCCTTAACCTTTTTTGCCCAACAGATTACAAAAAGTGTCGAGAGAAAAATTTCAAAGTCATATAATTTTATCAAAATCACTATTATAGTTTTCAATTATTTGGCGATTTTATTGGAGCAAGGTGTATCAATTGATAATGGAATGGGTCGAAATACTATAATCTTCACATTTGGATTTTGGATTGCTTTAACAGTTATTTTTATCAATGGCTATAAATCCATTATTGTAATTCAAATGTTCCTACCTCAAATAATTGTAAGCAATTACACTCGATTTGAAGATCTGGATGACTTTGTTATTGCAAGTACATCTGATTTTGAGCGTAGCGTATACAAAATAGATATTGATTCCAAAGTTATAGCTGACATTTATAAGAAGATTCGTTTGGAAAGGTATTATTGTATAGATCCTAAAATTAGAAATAAAACAGAAATTTTTAGTCTTTCTAGACTAAAGGCTAATAGAGGTTTTTCCAAATGCAGTGCAATCCTTAATGTAGCCGAGCGCAACAAAACCGTCACAAAAATCAATGAGCAATTAGAAAGATTTGAATCGTATAGAAAAGGGAAAGATCGAACACCATGGGACGAAGTATTTATCAATAAATCATATGTAGAAATCCTTAAGGCTGGAAATAAAGAATACTATGCGCAACTAAAATATTTCCTACAATTTCCCTCATATTTCTTAATGAAATATTACAACTGGTATCATTCGTACCTTTTAAAGGATTTACCCAACGACCGAGTTAAATACATAAATGACACTTATGAATTCTTGAAGGATTGCGAGAAAAGAGCCTTTGTGGGAAAAACAACTTGGTTAAAAGCATACGAACTCTATTTGTTCCGTAATGTCCGATATGTTTGGGGGAAAGAAGAATTCTTGGAGAAAGAAATGTTTATCAGCATTCCGCCATCAACAGCTCAAAACGTGCTTTATTACAGGATACAAAATGCAATGAGCTCCGGAATATATTCCCTATTCGAATCCTGGGACACATATTTTGAATTGAAGGAATTCAGAATGAAAATGAAAGAGACTATTTCCATAGAAAATCCCCCTGATGAGTTTCAGAGCAAAAACTTGTGGAATTCCAGTATTTTGTCGGTATTCTATCTTTACTTAGCTCTAATTTCTGCTAGTGTTGTAACGTTTACAATAGAAATGGTTTTCATTCTTACTACCTCTGTTTCAATCTTGTTGGATTAACAATTAAACTTGTAAATTATGATAATATAAAATGTTCGAAATGTAATAAAAATATTTTTGCTTCATAACATTTTTATTTGCAAAGACTCAATATCAATATTGAAAAAGCATCTCTTTGTCTCTCAGTCAGATTAAAACATTTTTCCAAGTGTAGATATTTCTCATCAATTTAATTACTTACATTATTACCTATATGAATACCCACATTTTTTGTTTATGAAAATTAAAAACATTTTATAATTTTAAAAATTCACAAATGGAGCTTAGCGATTTCTAAAAATTCATGCATGTGTGTTGTATTGGCGAATTCGGTAAAATATGTACTTCAACTACATATATAATATAGCATTTTCTGAATACCAATTTAAGTCAATGTACATCAATGCATGTCAAGAAGTTGTAAATTTATTTTGAACCATGACAAGCTTGGTAACATAGTTGACATATTATTAAGTTTTAGTCTTCTAACTTCCAGCTATCTTGGACGAGAATAACCTTTTATGTTACTTACAGTAGTAGATTACCATTCCTAAGGGTCAAATCGTTTTCTACACTTTTTCACTTGTCACTAAAATTTATGGTGTTTATATTTATTTAATTCCATAATAATCGGAAATGTGAAAAATGGCAATGGCTACTGCAGGATGTAAAGGAAAGAAAGTGTAATTTAAATAAAAAGCAAGTTTTCAATTACAATGTATTCCCCAAATCAATAATGACATTTGAAAACCAAATATGCCAAATTGTCAGTTACAGAAGTAACTACGCCTATTTTAATGTGTACAATATGTCCGAAAATCCTTCGCTTCCAGCAAAAAAACATGCAACCATTGATTATTGCAACTGATAAACATTTCAATCAATTTTTCATTGCCTCTGTGTGCTGCAATGCAATCATATTCTTAATTTGGTGGTGCATTAAAATCCACTGTTATTAATATAAGTGGTTTGAAAAATGTGTTGGATACATTATCTATTTTTACGTTGAACCTAAGAAAATCGGTTTTCCATTGTTTCAAATGGACACATGTGTTCACATATAAAGTGGACACACTACGTTACTATAATTTCCTTATTTATAATATCTCTTGTATTTTTCTAGGCTTACAACTACGGCTCCATCACCCATTACAAAACCCTTATATTACAATTTTGTTGGCGAATATGACACGTACTAACCCTGATAATTTGATACACGGGTATAGTTATGTAATAATATATTAACGATTGGTTTCCGAGAAACGCTAAGAGTCCTTCAAATATCATGCTTCCAATTAACTATTTTTATTAAAAAATTATTATAGAAGACTTTTTAATTGCAAAATTTCGGCCTGCAAAATTTTGTAATTTAAATTTCTATACTAGCTAACTTTATCCGGTCTTATTTTTGAATAAAAAAATTTAATGCAAATTAATGTTCAAATTTTGGGCTAGCTTCATCCACTGATTTGGAAAAAAGCAATTATTATCATTTTAAAGCGTAAATCTGAACCTTAACTTGACAAACACGTATATACATTTAAAATTAGTTTGGATAAACCTCATGAGTAACAATATTTTAACCAGTTTTACAATTTAAACATGCAAAAACGTTTAATGCAGTTCATGAATATGGTATATGTCAGTTCTGCCTACTTTAAATTACAGAATACAGTTCATACATTATTAATTAATTGCAAAATAATTTATTAAGTAATTAAATTCACACTATTAAATATTATTACGAATACACACATGAACATAAATACGCAGGAATAATATTGAAATCCTACCCTAATTAAATCAATATAAATTGGGCTGGTTTTTCTATATCTACAACTAAACATTTACACTAACAAGCAAAGTGATAGTGTAATAAACGATGACACTTAAAATATTGATGACAGTGTATTTGCCAAAGTAAAAAAATGGTCCTATGTAAATTTTCCAGGTCCTTAAGGATGCAACTTCTTTTCTTATTTTGCGGTCCCCTAAAAAAGACCATACCCTTTTCAATTCGACGGTTTGCAAATAAAACTTAGCAATGGTGGGTAATATAAAGATTTCTAGCAAAAAAGCAACAAAAGATGTGGCAGGCATCGCTAAATACAATGGGAATTTAAATACATGGTACATCTTCAATGTTGCATAATTGGAAAAGATATTTACTATCAGACCCCCTGAGACTGCCAGAGGAGCCACAAATATTAAGTACTCATTTGCGGCATCAATCAACAAAAGTTGACTTCGATAATATTTCTTCAATTTTATGAACCGCAGGCCCATAGCTAAACGAGATTTATCTCCTGTAATTTTGGAATCCCTCAAGTATGTTAACCATTTATCCATACAGATAATGGCTGCAAGAAAGTCCAATATAAGAAACATCAGCGAAAAATATGCAGGAACCGCAAGACTGGAAATGTAGAAGAAAAAGGCTATTTTTGTTGGAAGTGCGTTATAGTGATATGGTAAAATGTACTTCAAAAAGGGTTGAAATGGGTGCAAATCCAATACTACTACCAAGAGAACAGTGATTACACCAGCGATAAATATCCATATAAATAATAATTTCATGGCAAGTCCAATAATATCAATTTCTGGGCTCTCTTGAAATTTTTGCAGGGCTGCAAATAAAGAAATTAAGTGAAATATAAATAGTATGTAAATATAACATATAATATTATTTTGGATATCTAAACCTAATTTTTTAGTTGACCAAGTAATAATATATGTTTATTAGTGATAGCCCAATTATTTATTTTTTCGAAAACTGTTACAAATTGTAAAACTAACGGCAAGCCGTAACAGAAAGCTCGCCCTAGTATGGCTATCCTGTAAACAGCTTTACGGAAAAGCAATGCGAAGGTGCCTTAATGATTGACGGTGTAGTATTAAATGTTTTAACGAATGTACCAGAATAGAGTAGCCTTACCAAAAGGTTTAACATCATCATCATAATCATGTAGAATCACAATATATTTTACCACAAATTAAAATTTATTAGAAGCAGTCTCTAATATTTTACTCCTTTAAAGGTATATAAAATTTGATAGAAGCAGTTTCTAATAGTTTATACTATAAAATGTAGCTGACATTTGATAGAAGCAGCAAAATATATATAGTAAAGGAATTGTAGAAGCAATGCTTTAATATTGCAGGAAATTATGAATGCATAGAAGCAGTACGTTTTCCATAATAACTGATTTAAATATTAAATATAATGTTAGATGGAAGCAGGGTCAGAATTGCTATAATATTTAAATTTATAGCTAGTGTATAAATATTTATATACTGCTTCGAACTAACATTGAAATTCAAATTTTTATCTAATTCATCTTTTAATTTGACCTAATTAAAGCATTTTCTACCTTTTTAAAGTATTTTACATTCAAAATAACCAATATCAGTTATAAGATGTTGAAAAGTAGAAACAGAGTTTCATTTTTATGCTGCCAGAAATTGCGGATGCATAAAGGCGCTGAGATTTCCTTAATAATAGGTATTGTTATAAAATTAGGTAGAAGCGGTTTCAATATTTTTATAGCATCTTTCTAACAATTTTTTAGAAGCGCAACACTTATTTTGATGTACATTTTTGCACGTTGACTATTAAAATGAACAAACAGTGAGCTCGCGTTTTCTCAGTAACCTGTGAACCGATTGGGCCCATTTTGAATAGGGCTCGTCACGGGCCCATATGCCACGTTTAAGTTTGGTCAACCTCCGTCGATACGGTCGAGAGTTATCGTGCTACCGGACGGACGTAAAGACATACGGACGGATAGAATTTGTGATTACATAAGCTCTCCTAGGGCGAGCTAAAAATTACATATTAACTTTACGAGGATTTACACTGTCTAAATAAAAAGCTGTTTCAACGAAAGGACTCCTAAGCGGTGACCTGGCAAACATTAATCCAACACAAATGTATTTCCAGATGGAGGAAAAATAGTTAATGATTTAACGATGTTATTATTTATTGAGTGCTTCAAAAAAGAAGTTGCCTTGAGACACAGTAAAATTATTCAATGAGACTTTTTGGGAAACAAAAACAAGGTAAAAGTAATGCTTAAAATTTAAAACAATTGTTTGATTTTAAAAAATGGTTTTGTTTTGATATTTACTATTTCTGATTAATGGAGTTCTACTATATTTAGGGAATTAACAGTAAAAGTGCATCCTAGAAACATTTAAAATATAACATTGATTTCGGTCAAAAAACAATTACACCCTGCTGCCACGCTAAATACCTTGGGTACACAATTCAATCTTCAAAACACTACAGTAGTTATTACCAATCTCACTAAACCTTTTCCTTTCGTTTTCGTCTTCTTTTGTTCTCTTATCTTAAGCGATAAAATATAACAATAGATGAGTCACCTTTTTCCTGGTCGCTCCATTCATTCAGCATAGCATGTAACTGCGCTGGTGGAAAAAGCTATTCGCATCCTGCCAACCTAGATAGGGTAGTTGAAATGAAGGTGTTCAGTGGGGCAGGCACTGAAGAGCTGCCAAAATAAATACTCATCAGCCGAAATAAATACTCGTGCACCAAAATAATTTCTCTTGTTTCAAAATATGTACTGTAGCACTACAATAACTACTCCGGCGCTCAAAATAAATGCCAAAATAAATAGTATTGAGCCAAAATAAATTCCAACATAAATATATTGCGCAAAAATAAATAGCCGTACACAAAAAAAAATTGACGGACAGAATGTGTGATTCTATAAGTTCTCCTTGGGTGCGCAGATATACAGATATACTTATAGCAGCAATTTACTGTTAGGTGTAATGGTAATATCAATACATGAATTAATAATAAGTAATAATCGGACTTCAAAAGTGCACAAGACTATTTATTTTGGCGCAAGAGCATTAATTATAATGCACGATTATTTGTTTTGGTATTTATTTTGGGCGCCGGAGTATTTATTGTAGTGCTACAGTACATATTTTGAAACAAGAGAAATTATTTTGGTGTACGAGTATTTATTTTGCGCAATAGTATTTATTTTAGCATTTATTTGGGCGCAGGAATAGTTATTATAGCGCTACAGTACATATTTTGAAACAAGAGTTTTTATTTTGGTGTATGAGTATTTATTTTGGCGCAATATTATTGATTTTGGTATTTATTTTGTCGCAGAAGTAGTTATTGTAGTGCTAAAGTACATATTTTGAAACAAGAGAATTTATTTTGATGCACGAGTGTTTATTTCGACGCAATAGTATTTACTGTGGCAGCTATTTAGTGCCTGCCGCACTGAACACCTTCATTTCAAATACCCTATCTAGGTTAGCAGGATGCGAGTAGCTTTTTCCACCAGCGCAGTTACATGCCATGCTGAATGAATCGAGCGGTGAGGAGAAAGGTGACTCATCTATTGCTATATTTTATCGCTTAAGATAAGAGAACAAAAGGCGACGAAAACAAAAGGATAAGCTTTAGTGAGATTGGTAATACATTTGGAATGGAGACAAAGAAGTTCACATCAGATTAAATAGATCACATCAGATCACAAGTGAATACAGTTCAGCTAATATCTGAACTGTATTCACGTTCTCTCTCCCTCAGGAGCCGATTCGGTCACTGCAGCACTATCGTCAAAAAACTTTAAGATATACATTCAACCCCCTATTTGGAATTTTTGCAATACTCTTCTCAAGTCTGTCAATGCTGCCTACAACAATGCTTTACGGATTCTTTTTCAAAAACCATGGCGATGTCACATTAGCAGAGACAGGAAAAGCAGGCAAAAACTTATTTTATACCCTTAGTCTGATCGTCCTGAAAGATGTTCACGAGGCCCATAATCAAAAGCTTAACTTTTCAGTTTCATAGTGCCTATAAATGCTTATTTTGGGTTTTTAGTGCTTATGCCTAGGCATTTATAATAATGCCTATTTTGGGTTTTACGTACCTATAAGTACATATTTTTGGGTTTTAAAGGCCTATAAAGCCTCGAAGTGCATATTTTGGGTTTTAAGTGCCTATAAGCATGGCCGTATTGAGGGGATGGCATAGTGGCAAATACGCCTCCCCTAAATGTTGAGAAAAAGAAAAAATGTTTGGAAATATCAGCAAAATTTTCTGTGCTTCGCGCGAAATGAGATGTTTCATCTGTTTTTGGGATAAAACAGCAAAAGTTTTCGCCCGAATTTAAGCGTTTGGAAATATTGTAATGTAGTTCGCTTTGACTCTTCCGAAATTGAGTTCTAAATACGGCCGCGGCCTTGCCTATAAATGCCTATTTTGGCATTTTTTGAAACAAAATGTTGAAAAACTGATTTTTAGTTACCTAAGGCGGCTTTCAGAATTTAGAATCCTGGACGATTGTTTGTAACCTAGAATTGCCAAAATATTGAATTTTTGGTATTTATATATTGTGTTATATCTGTATCACGGAATTTAAAAGAAAAATGGACTGTATGACTTGTTTCTAAGTATTATATCGTCACTGTGAGCTTTATTTGCAGTCAGAGAATCTCATTTTTAGACGCCTATTTTGTGTGCCTATTTTGTGATTTTTAGGGCTTATTTGCCTGCTTTTTTTGAGTTTTATCCTGCCTGCTTTTCCTGTCTCTACACATTAGTCACATGTCACAGTAGTGCCCTTAAATCTCTCTGATTGACATCACTCCAAGAACTCATCAACACAATCTTTATGTGAACGTGTCACTAATTATGATAACATTTTAATTAGACAGTGCGTCACACACTATATTTTTAATTCATTCCCCAGATTACTTAATATTATTCGTCATTTTATCTTAATCCTAATCCCTTACTGTACTAAGTTTGGGCTTTGTATTATAATATCTACTACTGTTCTGTTGAATAAATAATACAATACAATACAGTTACTATATAGAAAATGATAAAATCGATTAAAGATTATCTTCCCTTGGTTTTACTCACTACGCTTAAAAATACCAAATGGTTAATTTGAATGGATAAATTTATATTGGCTTACATTGAAATTTTCGGTGGCTTATGGAAAATTTGTTGTGGGAAGCTATAAAAGTATCCAGACCCA
>JAAAYG020046697.1:11073-38159 GCA_009936455.2 Tomocerus minor
ATGCCTATAGCAGTACTCTGTGGTTTAACTCTCGTTGCAGCTTATAAGGCAACGCAAAACTCAAGCGCATTAAAGCATCTATCTAACTGTCATGTAGACAACTCTGTAGTAAAGTTACAGTAACAGGGCACCATGCAATATGAAGATAGTCTTAACACAGTTCCACAACCAAATGTTCTATGCTGTGTCAGACTATGTGATGGTTGACTAAAGTTACTTTAACTTGACCCTCCGTCGCAATAAAACAATGATGAAGGATAATAAAATGAACCGAGACGAGACAAATCTCAATAGACAGCTAAGCTAATGCAATGTAATCTCACTCGTTCTCACTTCACTGCTCACTTCATATTTATTATACGTGCACAGGCAGAAAATCTACGAAAAAGTAACAGGAAACAGAAAAGAAATCTTCTACAATGCACAAGAATGCACAAAACTGCAATTCCGTTATTTCAAATATACTTAAATTCTTATTTTTGTATTACCAACGATATGATAGGTATAAAGAAAGCTCATGGTGTAAATGTAGGATTTATTTATGGGAGTAAGTACAGAATAGTACATGAAATGTAACTAATTACATACCCTGACATTGAAATCATAAAATATGCGTCGGAAAATTATGATTGTTGTCAAATGCGAAAGACAATTTTAAATGTGGCATGGTGTGTGGGGTCCAAAGGAGTGACATAATAATAATGGTTGGAAAGAGAGTGCGAAATAATTGAAACTCCCTGTAGAGAAGATAACGTGAGTTAGGAAGGAGGGCAGGAGGAAAGAGGACACGAGAAAAGACGGATAAGATTCTTCTGAGAGAATGGTGGAATGAATGCAATAGAGAATTAGATGTGATGTGATGCGATACCCGGAGCCGGAGTCACATCCATCAACTTGATGTTCCACAAACCACACTTCTTCTCCACAAAATTGTCTCCATAAAAAATTAAATTCCACCATCTCCTAAAGTAAAGTGTACAGTCGGTTCATTTCGCTGCCTCTTATTCTCATTCTCATTCAAGCACTCACATCTCCTCAGCTTTCTTTTACAATGCCCAGCCCTGACAGTGCATATTTCTATAGAGTGTAACTTAAGAGTTCGTTTGGCTTGGCTCGAGTTTTTATGTACACTTTGCTTTGATATTTGATCTCATGGTTCATGTCCTAGCAGTAGCAGCTCCTTTATATCCCTCTTCAAACACTTTTCATAAGGCAACTTTTATTCTTTTCTAACAATAGTGTAAATGCTGGCTAAAGGGTCAGAGTGGGAATTTGCATCGATGCTACACTCATCCAAATACTTTCGTGCCTCTCTCTATTGAAAACATAGCCCTGAGGAAGAGTGCAGATATATGAACTATAGACATTTCCAACTGTCAAATTAAATAAAAAACAATTATGACAAAAGAAGATCTATAGAATTTATCTTGCAATTAGAAGTAATTACTGGTTCCTTTACAGAATGTATTGACGTCAGATTGTCTTATTGTTCTCTCTAATGCAAATCTTTCAATGTGTGGCAATAGAAATAATCGCAGTAATCAACTGGTTTAAAAACAATTTTGTACTACGCTCAATGATATTATTTGTACTACTTATGTAGGTATATTAGGAAGATTGCAACAACATAATCATGTAGGAAATCATATAAATAATTTCTCATACTATCGCTCGGGCATTGTTTGAAAACAGAGAACAATTCGTGACCTGTTGTAAGTCATTGTATTTCAAAGCTGACACTTTATAGCTCGTTGATCATCTTTTGCTTTTAAAAGCTGATTTCATTATTATATCTGGTGTCTATACATTCGATAGAAGAATAGCGACTAGAGTAGTGGAGATTGAAAAGAAGGAGAATAAGTAGTGCTGGGCATCTCAGTAATTTAAATATTATTATTGGTTAAATATATTAATGGAATGCAGTATAATAGGTAGAGCAACAAGGATTTGATTGCAGTGCAGTGGCAAGAAACAATGGGTGGTCACTGTTTTACTTTACTAACCAACCAAACTAAGAAGATTCCCTACTTCTATAACTCTCTATTATTATGCTCTTCATATAACTCAACTAAGCAAATTGCCAACATGGAAACATGCAATACAGCAAAAGGAGCTTTAGTTTCTTTTTTTTAACTCCTATACGTAGAGATAGTATACGAAAAAGAAGAAGTAGAATGAGATAACAATGCTTATAAATATAGGGAAAGGAATATGAGCACAGAAATGACAATGCAGTTGCAGCGTGAGCAAAAATGTGTACTCTATTACTAAGCAAATATGTATGATCATGTTCATGTAATTTTATCCGTTGTTAGATGTGCATGCGAACTATCTGCGATAATCTATGATATTCCTTATGTTATGAAATTGCAGAGCGAGCGGTTGTTCCTTTATATTTACGTATGCGTAAGTATATCTGTACATGGTGCAGTGAATGTAATTTAATATCATGTTCATACTATGAAAGGCAAGATTACGACTTACATTACGCTAACACTAAGAAGGTTATTTAGTTGCTAATATAGATATGAGGGAACAGACAGCCAGAGCTATAGAATATAGTAATAAGTTAATAAGTAAACATTCCTTGCCAACAACAGCATCATCTTATTAGTTTCCATTGCGCTCAAGCTTATATTTGACAGTATCTCAGTCTGTGGCTCTACTATTAGTTCATTTTACCTTGCCACAACATCAACCTTGTTTCCCTTATATTATATGCATATCATGCCATCGTCTGTCCTCAACTCGCTTCCAACATACTTTATGATAATAGCATGATTCACAAATTCACAACGGCTACGGCTGTCATCTTATGCCGATATCAAAAAACTGACGCCAAGTTATCTCATGAAGCCCGTTCGGACTCATCCTCTAATTTTTTAATCTTATTTTTTACGTTTCATCCAATAAGCCTTATTTAAATGGAATAAAAATAAAATAACAATAATAACAGTTGTAACTCATTTCTGAAAAATGAAAATACATTTTTCTGAGAAAAAATAAATGGGAATCTTCAAAAAAATATTTTCACTAATTACTTATGCTTAAAAAACGTGAAATTAAAATCAAAGGTGAAAATGAATCAGAGTGAGTAAACAATTATGACAACATTTAGTCATCCAAGTTGAAAAAGCCTTTATAATAGGCTATAAAATGCTACTTGTATTAACAATGTGCATTGAAATTTCTCTGTGCATGTTAACATGTTTGTAGAAACTGATAGGACAGACTTTTACATTCCATAAGCAGTTGCCAGAGCATGCTGGGACAAAAACCACTATTTTTCGACTTGTGTGTGCTGTGTTATATTTATTCACAATATTCTGTACCATAACCGGTAATAACAACAATGTTAAGTATTTTCTTCTAATAAAAGTATTGTGCATAGAGAAATGATAATTTCATTAAAATGTAAACTGAATTATAGCATAAATATATTTTAATGTAAGGCTGCTGATTATTTGACATCCGGGAAAAACTTACTAATGACCATATGAAACTTGTTGTACAAGATGTGATTATTGTTAGTCTACTAGCTAATGCATGTGCATTATAGTTAGCTTAAGAAAACAAGTTAGTATTCTGTGCGTTTGATGTTTGAAAATTTAGACAGCATAATACCATTGTAAGCGCTTCTTCATTATTTATTATTTACATTAGTACGAGAATGATTATGAGGAATTTTTAAATGTGGATACTCATAAATTATGTAGCTTAGACTGCAGTAAATAATTTTATTCTGCATTTTTCAAGGTGTGATTGTGTATCTGAGCACTGAGGTTTATTAAAGTGAACTATGATCCTATAGACTGTATGCTCTTGTAACGAAACCTTGCATAAAAATGTCTCATAACAATAACAAGGAAATATTAAATGCAAACTTGCAATAGTTGCCTTATTCAGTTTTGTGCATTCAGTAAATCCATTACCTGCCTTATTATACTAAACCTTGAGATTCTTAAGGCATTGGTTATTTTCTTTCGGTAAATAAATGCAAGTCCTCCCCCTTCATAGCCAGATCATATAGGCGGGTCATTTTAGAGTCGGGGGGAAATGTAAGCGTGAAATTTATGTGCCAGTAGTAAATGTGAAATAGTATATTTTGAGTTTTAGTCTGTAGCGTATGATATTGGTGTAATTTTGGCTTTGAGCTGATTGAGGAGTGGGATTTGAGGAGGAACCCACATTCAGTAGACTGTGACAGCCGTCAAGCAAAACCTAATTATTATTGGGTAATGCATAGCAGGGCATTAGATGAGTCTGTAAAGTACATGCCATTCCATTAGATTCTTGACATGTATGTAGTGTAGAGTTCAAACTAGAACATTTGTACCACATTACAATAAATAAAGGACGAGGAACGAAGTCAAAGCAAAGCGGCTTTTCGGCAATCTAACTAAGATCAGTTAAGCTAACCTAAAAGTTGGACGGGAGCAAAGGATGCGGGCGAGAGAGAAAGAAAGAGTCTTGTAAAGAGGAAGTCGGCAGTCTTGCCGAATTAAATTCACAACTCATGTCATATTATTATAGATAGTCAACTAGACTTCCTTCTATCTATATTAACTACTCCGACCTAAGTGTATATGGAAAATAAAGTAACGAAGAATTGAGACGGAGAGAGAGAGAGAAATGTGTAAGGAGATGAGGTTGCCCATTAGAAATGGATGAATGCTCCTAACAAATTCATTCCATGTGCTTTTAAATTCAATCAAAATGGTTAACTTTAGTTGAGTTTCATTTCATTTCGTCAAGGGAAGTTTTGTTGCGAGGTACTAGTGGGATGTTCGTTGCGCTACACGGTGTAAATATTAAATTATACAGTATTTTGTGAGTTAGGAGCATTATACGCTAACAGAGTTGTCGACTAATGTGTGCAAGGGTTTTAGGTTATTGATGAGAAGGCCGTTGTTTCCCTATGCATGGTTCCGTTGATCTTGACTTGACTGCTAGAACGGCTACTGCAACTACTACTTACTGACTGTTGTTGACTGGATATTCACATTTGCATTGACATGTACTATGCAATATGCAATGGATTTGTTATGAGTGTGTGAGAGAGAGAGAGAGAGAGAGTAGTGGAGAGATGTACTGCCGGGAAGAGTCTCGTTTTCATCCGTGAACATATTTTCTCCTTTTCTCCTCCTGAAATCTCTATTGAACATCCCATAATGCATTATACAGAGAGATAGAGGAAGACAACACGTGCAGTGCATAGAATTTCTCATTTCATCTCGGAGGAGTCACAAATAAATTGGCTCCTTATTTTTCAACTGCATTTCAAACGACGTGTCTTATTCCCTGAATCACTGCTCCATAAATAAGTAAGGAGTGACTTTGTGGGATTTTTTCCCCTCGTTAGCTAGTCAGCTCAAATATTCACTATGCATTAGAAAAGCATAGTAACTAACTAAAGATAAGTTAAACTAAACATAAGAAGAGCTGAGAATCACATCAGACATCACATTTCTTTTCGGAAGCCTTCTGCTCTACATACACAAATGCATGTTGCCCAAAATTCCCTTCCTCACTTACGTGGCGTTGTCTAATAGTAGTAGCAGCATGAATGTCGAAGAGCCAAGTCAAGCCAAAAGGAAGCCAAGTGAGTTTTGGATGGAGGAGTCGCTATCTGCATTGCACACACAAGAGGAGAACACATGGAAGGATGAGCATTCACCACAGTCATAATACAACATAACATTATATTGCATTGCATTACTTTAGTTACTTTAAGTGAACCTTACAGAGAACATTGGAGGACTCTACAAAATACAAATGATAACTCCGTGGTCGCAATAACAGACAGAAACTGCAGCAGTGAGTTGTACTTTTAGCATGTTATGTTGTTGGAGAATGGTGTGCCTCTGCATTGTATCCTCTTCCTCCTATCTCTCTGCATACATCCATGAAAGCACTAAGAAATACGACAGAGAGATAGCGACAGACTCTCTCTACATCTCAGCCCGTAATGTAATGTGCCTTAAGTATGTGTGTATAGATAGTGGAAAGAAAAATGAAACTTTTTATCCGCGCACAACTGCTCAAATAATAGGAGTTCTAAAGTACAGTTATAGTGCTCCTGACACAGTCATAGCCAAAGCAATGGAGCTAACGCCTCGCCTAATGTCACAGTCTTCAGATTCTTGCCAGTTTGAGCAAAGTAATTTGGGAACATCTTCCTTCGTCAAAGAAACCCATTCGGCAACCCATTCCAATTCCGTACTACACTACGGCATTCAGCATCCCTGTCCTCCTCCTTCCCAGCTAAATACTCCACTCGCTCTCCCATCCACACACTTTACTGCTATGCACACATTCTTCCCCAGCATCAAAAACAGGAGATACCTACGCTAAATGTACACAAACTCAGTCTGCTACACTATTCAACAATATTATATTACAGGCTTAAGGATGACAGACTAAGATCCGAAAAACTCTTTCCTTGTCTAGTCTAAACCTTCGTTTTCGGGCTCGTAATGACAGAACTAATGGCAGACTCGCGGCCTAAAATTACGTCGTCCACTCTCTGTCCCATACTACACTCCCCGTATCTACTCCCCACATACACTCTTAGTCATCGCGGAATTACACCAGACACAACAGTAAACAGCATAGAAATAAACATTTTTTCCAATCAATGAGCGAAAACCAATTTTCTTTCAAATTGCAATTTACAATTAGGAAAGGAATGGCAATGCAGTACTAAATCGGATACAGGAGCATTAGATTTCCAGATAATTCCCCGTTATCATTATATATCAGCTCATCACTTCATCAGTCATCACATCAGTACTAATTTTACAAATACGTACTTTATAGTATCTGCTTTCAGCTAATATCTATATAGTGTGTAAAAATTTATAAAGAAAATAAAAATTAAATTTTAGCGGAACTAAAATGACACAGCTAAATGTTGTCATATTAATGCGTTTGTAAGTAAATAGGAAAGACAGACTGGAGACAGAAATAAATAATGGCCACAGGAGGAGATAAAGGTTTGAGTGGTCGAGAAATGAATGCAGGGTGGCTGTAATAGCGATTCATCCGTGTTTCCAATGAACTCATCCCATAAAAATAAGTGGGAGATGAAAAGGTCACCACAACAGAAATCACAATCTTGCCATTTAATTATCAATAGAACGAACTGTTGTTGTGAATTGCCTTCTTAACGATGTGGATATAACTACATTTGTGAATGTAATCACACCATAACCATAAGAAAATCATACTTAACTTGGGTTCTTTATGAATCTCGTTAGTTTTGCCTTTAGTTTGCCTTATTTGAACGATAACTTAGTTAAGTCAAGAGCTAAGAGCGTGGGCATAAGAAAGTTGTTTGATAAGCTCCTCTCTGCTTACATCCAGACTAAAAAGTAAGCTTAACTCTTCTTTACTATTAATCTTTATCAAGTCAACTACAAGAATTACACTCTTACACTACAAGAATCGTCATTATTTGCTGTACGAAGTGACTACTTATACATACAGAGAGTTAAAGGAGTTATACTTTTGATTACGGAGATCTATATGTCTATGCATATGTACATTCTCTTTCTTAGAGTTTTTTTCCTCTTTTTTAATATTGTGATTGGTTTGTCTGATTCAAGCTAGTTAGTTGCTTTTGTGTTGTACTTAAGCAAATTATTATATTCTAATCTTTAATGCTGTACTCTTAAAGTTAGTTACACACCTCGTCTGCTTACTTCATTGCAGTGCAGACGAAACATACTCGCGATGCAGCATTTAATGGCTAGCATACTAATCAGATAGTGTAGCAGAGCGTAGCAAGTTACATAGGACGAGTGCATTATAATTCTGTAGTTAAGAGCACTAGTCGCACACGAGTCGAGTGGAATTGAGTGTAACTTATATGCATAGACACATTAGAATTAGCCCGTTCTAAATGAGAAATGTGAATCATGGAGTGTGTTATTATTGTATGTACTTAAGTATTGTATAATACTAGTAGTAATGTAGTTGTTGGCAGAAAGGATGATAAATGGAGTCGGCTAAGGATATTATGGAGCTACATATAATGCTAAATAGGGGATATAGTGACGTAGCCACGTGTGTGTATATTTATTCTGTATCGAGGATTGGATATAGAGTCAAGACACGAAAAGCGGACTGGCTAAAAAGGATGAATGAGCATAATAGATTGACGGGGCTGAAAAGTAAAATGAAATAGTGTGATGTTAAATTAGAGTGTAGTTGTTTGGCTTTGCACACACTCGACGACTCAAGAGTTGAGTCAGTGCAGTGCAGCGAGAGCGAGTGTATGTGAAATGGAGGACTTTTGCGATAACCTTGCCAGCCAGCTAGCATGATATCGAGTTATTATAGCCAACTATGATTTAGACAGCACGTTATTTACTGATATTGCATACACATAATCGCCCTATTATTCTCATACTTAGATAAGGAATGACTATTTGTTTTTTATATCCAGACTTTTTCAGTTGATGTCGGTGAGGGGTGGACCATAAACAAAAATTCCCTCTCCAGCTACCTCTCTCTCTCTGATATGGAAGGGAGCTAAGGAAATGACTAATTCTCCTATAAATCTAAATACGTGGTTCACGAATAAATTCATCGCTTTCGTAAATCTGGTGACTTGAAATGCCCATTAGAAATGCTTCGTCTTCGATTTCCTACTCCTCTCTCCTTCTATGTTATTGATCCAGATATGCATAAATGTGAGAGTGGAAGAGATTTGAGCTGAGTTTAATTCCCAATCTGTAGTTGCATAGTAAGTTAATTAAAGAAAGCTCTTATTATTAAACGTCATGGAAAAGGGTATTGAGGGAAGATAAATGAAAAGATTGAGGCTTTTCCTAAGTAATAGTAATAACGAGTTTTGTCCTCATTACCATGAAAATGAAAGCCCGCCTTAAGACTGGAAGACAAGGTGGAGTAGCCACTCGGACTACACTTCTAGGACTACTTAGCTGGACTCAGCTCAATTCCTTTCGTTCAGCTATGGAATCAACTGAAGTATAATTAAAATCACGAGCACTAAATCAACTGGACGGAATGCTTTGTTTAGTATGCTATTCCTATCATGCTTTTGATCTATCTGCTCCTATTCCACAAAATAATAGCAGGTGAGCCATTACATGTTCACAATTCTCTCTGGCTCTAACCATTCACTCTCTGTGCTAATGCAGGGAATATTTAGCTTTTTATCAGCTGCATACGGCAAGTGTTTCAGCTAAATACATTATTCATAATACATATATTTACAACATGATATTAGTATTAGCCCTACATTACAACCAGATACATTCTCCTATTAATTGACTTTGCCTTTCTTTGCCATACATTTCTGCTTCCCACTAATACTAATGTAACTCACAAGCACATAAGATCCTTAATATTCTGTCAAGTCCTCAATAAATTATACCAGTACCTACGTACAACCACAAAAGCAATCTAGCTAGCCATTTTATGAGACTATCAGACTACTAACGTTCTATGAAACACCATGTTTTCTAATATAATACCTATAACAATGGATATTAATGCGTATATTATTATTGCAGCTCACATCTACTACATTCTCAATTTCATTGCACAGTGCACACCAAGTAACAAAGTAGCCAATCCTCGGCAATAAGCACCTTAACAGTTTTTCGATCTACATTTTTCCTCACATCTTTTTATCCTTCTCTTGAAAAATACTGATTCATTCGCTTAAGCCAACTAAATAAGTTGCTCTCACTCCATAACCTGAAAAATTTAACCCACACCACAGTGTACATGTTAAGTATACCTTATGACTGACTCCACTTCCAACTAGTGACTCCTAATGCAATTTGATAAGAAAGAGATGAACATCTACTCTCACTGACCAGACGCAGACTATAGATATAATACACATTGTCTATGTCTGTCTGTCCCTATGTAATAGCTATAATATAAATACAGACACACATTGTTACAGAATATAATGGACTTTTCTTAGGTAGGCCTACGTCCATATCAGTAAAACTAAATTACATATCCGTAGCATTATAGTAGTAAAGTAAACAACGAGGGTCGTAATTATTGTTCATGTACCCATTCCTTATACATCTTTACATCTATTCCAAGCCTTTCTATACTGAGTCTACTAAAGATACTATCTAAAACCCATTATTTCCGCTTCTCAAACAAATTTATAATGCCATGTTATGTAAATTAACTACCATCCTCACATAAAATATTCGATAACTAATTTCTTGAGGAAATTTCTCATTAGAGTCTTCGTTGAATATTTAAACATTTTATGGATTAGAAAATTGATCTCAAGATCAAATGTTATGAATTATGCACGACCATCTTGCTCTTCCTTTTCATAGCAGATGTATTTCTAATGAATAAAAAATCATTTTTTCTCATGCACAAAGATTAATAGTTGTGCACTTTACATTTTTGTAGTCGTCGAACGAAAAGTATCATCTGGTAAACAATGTCAAATGAAAAAATGACAGTAAATTGGAAATCCTTTCTCTGTAGACATATTTTATGCCATGGCATTTAAAAGGAAAATAATTACACGTAAAACACTTCGGTAAAAGTCAAACAGGGAGATGGAAAACTCTGGTTCGTAAAATACTGCACATTATAGTCGAAAGTTATAGCTCCGCTTAATAAACACTAATCAAGTAACATATGGGCTTTTAGATTTACACCGAAGTTTCCTGTTTGAGAAAAGAAGCCAAGCCCCATTAAAACATTACGATCATTTCAAACGACCCATAAGCACATTTAAGATCTCCGCTTAACACCAAATAAACCGCTGTAATAAAATAATGTTTATCTGTAATCATTCAGGTTAAGTACATTAAAGTACTCCTGTTCATCACCAACAAATTGAATGAAACTAACTCTTCCCATGTCCCATATACTAATATTATACCTGTCTACTACTGCACTAGTTTTATTGCCAACTGTGGGTAATAAATACTGATCTAGCATAGGGAAAACGAATGGAAACATTTCAGTCACAGCAACAATTAAAACGTAGTTAAATCTAATATAAAGTAGCAACAGAAACTCCACTAAACTAATATTATGTATCTTTTGCCTTGTACAGAATGCCTTGATGCAACTTGAAGAGCAACATCCGAGAGCAACGATATCATTTGCCATTTCAACGGCACAAACTCCTACTCGTACCAGTTTTTTGCTCCAGAGCATTGGGAAAGCCAGCCCAAATCCACCATCAATGCTCCATCACAACGAGTACAGCACACGCTCATGCTTATGCAGCGCAGGAAGATCAACATCCTTACATCCATTTACAACGGCCACTCTCTCCTACACACCATAACTATTCACATCACACTATTTCTTACCGTAAATCCTATCATTACAATTTATATCCAATGAATAATATTAATACCAAGATAAGTGATTTTTTAAATAGCTATTCAACAACCATTGTAGGATAACTTTTCAATGAAACTATGTTGCAAGATGAACAAAAATCTATCACAATAATTAGGATCTCATTTTATTCACATGGAATGGAAAATATTTCGGTGCGCTTAAATGGCAGCAATAATCGAACAAAACAGTATTATTTAATAAAAAACAGTGTTGTTTTTATGTTTGCTAACACGAGATAGCAAATCGTTTTGCTATTTTTGTAAGAAAAATGATGTAAACAAGCAAAGAATTAAAATCTTCAAATGTACGTATTACATCGTTTATCGGTTTATCTGAAATAACGTGGAAGATTGATAACTATGATTCTCAGAAGTATTGTGAGCCGTGATCGCATAAAATGCATTTACACAAGTGTCTGGTAGAGAGGGTGGAAATGGCTTTGAGTAAGAAATAAAATGTGATGCATTGTGGTGGATTGATCATGATAATAAAGAAATTGATTATTTAATGTGAATATTTAATAGAATATCGTGCATCAGAAAAGAGTCCAAGAAAATAAGGAATAATGGCGATTTCCCGATAGCTCAAGGCTAACGGAATGAAGGAAGGAGAAAAAGAGGAGCGCTTCAGAAATGAAAGTAACAACTTAGAAGGTCAATGCTAATGATAATTTCAACTCTAACTCTAATGCTAATGGCGATAAATTTTTATTGCCGAGCTGCCTCTTTATTTCTGTGTGTGTATTAAAAGTAGGTAGCTGACTGAAGCTGATTCAATTGTTTTTTATCTATAGATAATGCAGTTTTTTGCATTGGGATGTGATAATAATAATAAAGTTACTAATAACATAGCTACCGCCTTGTCGGGCTCCAATAAGCTACAGACAGTCTCTGTTTATACATTAAATATATTTATATTCCATTGTATTATTGTGTTGCATGCATCGCGCATTGTATTCACATTAAAGAATGCAGTAACAGACACAGACAGATAGGAGCAGGGATCCTTTCAGCAGAATGGCCATAGAGTTGTTGTACGAGTACGTGTAGGGCAAGGGAGAGGAAACGAAGCGAGACGTAGACGATTACATTAAGAAAGAAATGAGCGCGTAGGTTATGTAAAGATAGGAACGTGTGTGCTGTAGCTAATATTAGATAGGTAAGTTAATATAAATAAAGTAGGCAGTGGCCGTAGCATTAGCAGAAGGCTAATACACATAGGAAGCCTAAGTAAATAAAATAAAGGAAAACTAACAACTAGTTGTAAGCAGGTAGCTACTTACAGAGAGCTAACTAACAATAACTAATGTAATGAAATGATATTGTTATATATTACTCATTGCCTTTATGTAATGTAATCTATAGGATAGGAGTTTGCTTTTATGAGAAAACACTAATTACAATTGAGGTTGCACTTGACTCTGTCCCAATCTTGATTAATCAACCAAACTCACAACTCAACTCACAAATGAAGTGTTCGTTCCCATAAATGTCGCTCTGAAAAAACTCCCACGTAAATCAGCGAGAGAGAGAGAGAGAGAGAGGGAGAGGAAATTTGTGGTGCACGAAATTAATATTGCCTCCAATTGGAATGGCTAACGAAACGAGTTAAGTCTGAAATGAGATTCGCTTACTCTTCTCTGAAAAATCAGGTTGAATTGAATTATAAAGCAGCAGGACTTTAGTAGGTACACATAGTTAAGAATGGAGCCCATTAGATAATAACTGCCCACAAATGGAAACATTATATGAATATGTTTACCCAGTGAATTACTATGAATAATGGACAGAAATTTTAGCTCTGAGCTATGTAAATCTCGGCTAGGATTTACGATTTAAAGAGAGAAAGCCAAAGGCAATGTCTCGTCGAATGAAATAGAATTACACTGCATGCATAAGTAACAGAACATACGTGGCTACATCTGTTTCCTAGCTATTAGGAGCCTACGTGTGTGTGTCTACGTACTTATGAATAGATATTAGAGTGAGAGAACATAATATCCAGCACTAGACTAGTTCAACCGGGAATAATGTGCATAGTTTATAGGATAAGCCATTCTTCTGCAAGCTAGGAGCTCCTACCTCGGCTCACTTGCCATTTTAACGCTTAACTACGGCAATAAAGCCAAGAAAAAGTAGGTAGGAACAAGTATACATCTAGCAATTCATAATACGCTTGTTTAGTTCTTCTATTAGACGCTGCTCCAAGTGAATCTTGTTATTTTATGAGGAGTAAAAGGAGCTTAATGAGTTCTCAAATGGGCATGATTGGTCATATCCTCTCCCATTATATTAAGGCAATGTTCAATGTCTGTTCTAATGCTTTTTTATTCCACTAACACTCCCATAGCTCCATTCTACCTAATTCTCTACTACACACTCACATTAAACTCTCCAATAGGCGAACAATGAAATTATAATGTTACAAATATACTACTTCATAAACTATGAATACACGAGCAGAGGTGTACGACTTATGGAACAAGATCATCCTATTCTTTAATCCTCTTAAGTTTCATCGGCTCCAAGAAAGTCATCTCCTGCCTTTGATTTAAATGTTCGTTGTCATCTCCAATTTCAATACTAATGAGTCTACGGCGAACGTTTATATGCTACTCCCTTGTAAATTCCACAATTGGACAACAAGAATTGCTACTGGCGATAGAAATACATAAAATTATTCTCTAATGAAACAAGAGACATTCGCAGAAATATTACTACCTCACGTGTACACATATCCATGTACTCAAATGCAGTAAAACTATATTTTATTTACTTGTAGGCAAGTATAACTATAATAGAGCCACTTTTCTTCCCTACACATAACTATAACAGCCATATAGTCAGGAATCTACATAAATAATAAATAGTGTGGCGAAACGTGTAAGGACATTCATTGGGTGCTTTGTTTTATTTTGTGTTGGTGGCTGACTGCGCTGAAATATATAGGTACGCTCGTGTTAAACTATATCTATTAATATAATGTGACTCTGTACATAAATGCAATATGTATATCAACAGCTAGTGAAGCCATAATAATACTAATATACTAATGCTATAGTCATTTAGAGCCTCGAATGACTAGGATTAGTTTCGTTTGCTTTAGTACAATGAAGTGGATGGATCATTAAAGTGTAATATTATTTCTATTTCATGAGTATGATCATGTCATGATAATTCCAAATGACCGTTTGAATATAAGCAGAGCAATAAAAGAATTCATGCATGAGTCACGATCAGTTCAGTTTCCCTCACTCAGTCCACATTGCAATCAGAGCTATAGGACGACGGACGAGAAGAGGAGGGAAGCAGCTATGTCAATCCAAAGGTATCCAGAATATTTATGTACATACATAGCGTACGTTTGCTATTATTCCAATGATACAACAGCATCTGTACTATTCTGTACTTAGACGCATTATTATGAAGATACAAATAGACATTCGAATTCTATACACGAATACTTCTTGTGTGTTCTAACAGGAATAACGATGGTTTGGGGGCTCATAAAAATTAGGCGAATTAATTCTTGTCCTCTCCTAATGCTCTCTGTAATGAACATGACATTATGGGTTGATTTATACACGTACTAGCTATACAGATAACCATATTAGCTAAATTTACGAGAAAATAATACAAATAACAAAGAAATGCTGTGCAGAGTCGTTAGTTACCTTATCTTTCACAACAAAAAGATGGGGAATATCGGTAAAAGCAGATTTTTGATAAAAAGACCTGACTTAATTGAGCAAATCGTGAAAATTATTCATAATTTCTTTTGTCTAAATTGACATTCCCACAAGTGTGCTATATCAATTTCTTGCTCTATTGCCCTGCAATAGATGATAATTTAACTAAACTATCACAATAAGGAAATATTTCATGTTCCTTCAAATTTTACCGTTCCAATACTACCTTTAACACAACATTTCCCACTGTCCCTCTACAGATCCTATCTGCTCTATTAAATTATTGGCTAACCTGCAGAACTATAAAATAGCGTAATATATTAGAATCATTGCTGAAATTAATAAAAGCTATTTATTTGCACATGCTCCATTTATTAACTGAAGAAACTATTCCAGCAATCTCCTATTGTAATCACTACCCTGCCTGTTCAAATAAGACATTGAATAACGTATTGAAAGGAAGCAAAATGTAACTGCATAAGGGTTATGAACACATTATAAATTTTTGTTAGTGAATCTGAGGGTCTATACTGATTCCTAATAGAAGTTGTATGTAAGCTGACCGCTGCATGACATAGCGTGACCAAAATGAAGTAGAAACAGCAAAAGCGTGCTCGCCTACAGGCCCCACGTCAACTGCTAACATAGTTCAATTCGAATCCGATATGGCTGTAGTGAACAAAACTTCTAGATGGGCAATAGTCTGACACTCTTAAACTCAAATATAACTACATTATTACAAACAACATAGTTAACTGACTAACTGACTGAGGCACAATTTAGTAACAACAGTATAACTGCCTAGCTGGCTCTAAAACTTCAGAAATTGAACAACGATGCCTTGGCTGACTAAGAATGAGCGGAGCAATTCATTTGTTCAGCCTCGTGTGCTATGGTAATGTCCTGATGTCTGGTGCATGTTTGGATCTCATTGAACGCACTTTTTCCCTGATATCATCATCACCGTCATCAGACGCCTTTTACTGACTATCTTATTTCATATCTGAGAAATGAATAGCCAACACAAAGCACAAATACAGCCTCTCTCTCTCTCTAGTCTACTGCAGTAGTGTGTGTGTTTTATGAGCGATTCAGCTGACTCTGTACGTTTTCTTTGTATATTATTTTACCATTGTGATTTCCCCCGCTAAAAATATTAAAAGAGGTGCCTACAGGCAGCGCCGGCACCAAGGAATTCCTAACAGATATGGCTCTAAACATGCGAATTCCATTTGCTACATTGCATTCTCAGCCAGTCATTGTATACAAGAAAATCTGTAATACCATCTTGGAATTGATAGTGAGTTTGTATTTGCAAATATTTCTAGGACTTTGAATGCCCCGTTGTTGTAGTTTAGATTAAGGGAACTGGCTGTTATGACATGTTGGCAATGTCTTATTACTCTACCTAAATGCACACATGTATAGTGTATGCATAATTGAAGTAGTGACACACGGGCCTGGCAAAGGCAAAGCCAACACACGAATAAATGTTGCTAATGTAATGTAATGTATTGTAGTTAATGGGCCCTGTATAGCCTGTATAACTTTTGCGAAGTACCTCGTCTGACATTATAGTCGGAGTTCCGTACGCTCCTCTTATGCTACACATACATACACAATGAATAATGAAAAACAACGTTGAGTTTTCTGAGAAACGAAAAGGCATGTAAATCGCTTGGTAGGGAAGTTAAGAGGAGAGGAGAACATGTCAAGTGAGCAATAATAATACCTGCCTACATAACGATGGAATATAATACGTAGTAGTACATAAAAGGATATCAAAGTAATGTCAGTACAAAGTACAAGTACAGAATGTCTACATTAAATTAAGTGTAACGCTTTCTGTCTCTCTATTTGCTATTCATAATAAAATAATCCATTCAAATCCAATCGACTGTACGCACGAAATTGCTCTACTTTCCGTTTGCCTTTATAATATTATTATTGCAATTTATAGTGCATTAGTACGTATGTTTGTTTTGTTTCAGACAATCTACGCTCGCAACTATGCCAGATCATATGATTTTGTGCATTATTTAAGCATATAATAAATACCTACGTAGAGTAAGTAGTATTTAGCATAGCAGACGTTGTTGGGGTATGCGAATGTGAGGTAAAGTTTGGCCCGAGGTGATATAGTTATAGTCATGTCATGCTATCTAAGCTAATAAGAATTATATCATTAGCAGTAAATTTCGTTGTATTGTTTTCTATCGGCAATGCTTCACATTTGAAACAATACAATACAAACAAGTGCCACATTAGAATGTTGAATGTGCATTGTAATTTAATCTAAAGTACTCAGCTCTCATGTTGCAGGGTAGGCTCTCCTGTAAATTATCCTAATAAAAATAATGCATTGATGACATGAATAGTACTAATAGAGGAGCATACATTGCTATTTACACAACAAAATGTGTGCAAAAACGTGTGTACCTCTCCAATATGTGCCTAATCCACCTCAGCCAACAGAGCTAATGAAAAACAATATAATTATAATAATGCATGCTCTTGTTTAAGCCGTTATGCATACTTATTACATTTATCTAATGATGAATTTGGATAGCTTTCTTAGGATAGGCTACCAGTTAATTCACTATCTACCTGTAATAATGCAGCTATAATACACAGCAATTATGATACAGATAAGGCATGTCAGGCCTAGATTGCTTTATAGATTTCTAAGGTCGCACCAATCTCCACAATTACCGTCTGCAAACTTTTGCCACAATAATGCCATATTATATGCACAATTGATTGGGAATAAAATCCCTAGCAATTCATTACTCTCTGTGTGCATTCATATGCACAGAATTTGCAGTCACGTAGATTTAGTCTAACTATTAGCTGTCTCTATATGAAAGTTATGTCTGCAGCTCCAACAAATAATCATTGTTGCTATTGTACGGAGCAGAGGACATTAGAGACATTGAGTGATGTGAGTTATTTTAATTCAATATGTAATTTGCACTAGATATTCAACTTACTGACTATGAAGTATGTAATAAATGTTTTCTGCAATTGATTGATACTGTTAGTTACTGTTAGTTGTAGCTAATATATTGACAGGATAAGCCTGTGCAGACCAGCTTGGTAACTATGAAATTTTTAAAAAAGGAGTGGTGGAATAACTGCAATTACCCAGGGATATAATGCACTGCTATACGTAAAGAAATACCACCTAAGTATCCTTACACACAGCACAAATACGTGCATAACTCCTTTTTGAATGGACGGATGAAGGGAAATTGCGTCACGGCTATTAAAATCAATAACATCAGCTAATTAGATCGCAAGACAAACTGCTTGTAGCACTAAGATCCAATGCATTAAACTTTTATGCTCACAATCACAATATATTTTTATAGCACGTTACAGATAGTTTCCTATTAACGTTTTATTCACCTTGGCTGACGATTAAAAGAGAATTAACGACCATAATTTGAATTTATTATGGAACATACATAATAAACGTGCGATGGAAAATTCATTTGATTGTGAATGAGGATAGTCATCAAATCAGATCATTATTATAAGTATACACTAGTATTACACTAGTATACAGTACTTGAATATCCTTCTAAATTGCTTGAAACAATAAACCTCGTGTAGGGAAACGATAATTTAACTCAGACTCTATTATTAAAAGCTAGTTAATTGCAAAAAAAGTCATAGAATTTAAATTGCTAAAAACAATCGAATGCGACGACAAAGATAATGCGCAAATCTCATGGTTAAATCTGTAAAATAGCACAGTCTTTTATTTGATTCCTTTTAGAAATGACTGCTGCACTCCGTGCTTGGCAATGTCTATGACTTCAACTTTCTAGCTCCAGATCTCATTTCATTTGATTTAAACAGGATTCAATATCAGAGCCAATAGAATCCACCCTAATTGCAGTAAGGAAGGGGGATCTTAATCCTATCAAGATGCTTAAAATGCACATACAATGTCTTTAACTACAACATAGCTAAGCACATGGCCAATAACACTCGTTTAAGTTGACAACGTAAACAGTAAATGGAGCTAATCCTATTGGAGCATAACAAGACGTTCCACATTTCCAAAGCTACATGCCAGACTCCTTTCCTAAATCTCAAGCGAACTTACCTACCTATCTTAATTCCTCTCTTTTGCATAATAATAGTCTCCTGACTTGAGCGAATGTAAACGGGGAGCGTAGGTTAGCGGAGATAAAAAAGGAAATGGTCGTTTAGGATCTTAAAGTAATTTAGATGGAAGCCAGATTTCTTGAGTGAGGAGTATGAGGACTGAAAATATATTAAGGCATATCTCTGGAAGTTGAAGAAAGTAATGATGGCTCAGTTAAAGTCAGAGACGAATCGAGAGGAAGCGATTGAGGAAAATAAAATCCAATAAATCCACCATTCGTCTGAACATTAGTCTGAGATGTGTAAGTGTAGGCTGTAAGAAGAATGAGGAATTCGGGCAGAAGTGCCTAATCTAACGTTTCTTTTATAGGAATAATTACAGGAGAAGTTGTTGGTAAACTGCAGGCAGTGGGAATGGCATTTCTCCAATAAATAACATCAACTGCGAGTTAATGCATCTATTTGTAGTTTGTAATGCCCTGTCGCACTGCCAATTTGAATTAAGTTAGCACTGCCTTGTCATGTATCATGGATGTGCAAATAAAGTTTGGAATGGGCTCTCTGTGGGCGCTTCCTCCCTTTCTTATCTCTCTGAATGGCTTCAACGAGACTTTTAGTTACATTTAACTCAGGAATACGAACACTTGTGCCTACACTTAAATAAACATAGAAAAAGCATGTGACGAATATCTGAGTTCTACCTGCCAACAGAAAATACTCTTTTCCACTGCCATTGCATGAGCACGGAGTATATGCAGAGAAATGGAGAGAGAAAGAAGAAGATTGAAGTATCTCAATAGAGTCTCGTCAGTGTCATGCACCAGTGCAAAATAAACATTTACATAGCCATATACAAATACATGTCCACGTTACAAGATGATATTCGCCCATTTCTCGTAGGAGAGTGTCTGTATTTTGCCAAGGAAGCCGGGCGTTGACTTTTACTACCCGGGCTCCACTTAGTTATTCCATGAGTGCCTCAGTCTTCTCATCTACTCTCATAGCCTTCCTCACCATTCAAAAGCACTTGACGATTCTAACTTTCCGACGAGTACACACTACATTGCACACAGATATGTTTACTTCACTTCAGTTTAGTGCACTTACTCAAAGCTTGAATTTAGAGCGTATAATTTAATACAGTCTAATGTAAAATGTAATTTAATGCCAAGTAATATAGTGCAATACAATGTTATGCTCAGATAAGATCCATGAGATAAGATAAGGAAATTATGAGATGCGAGGCTATAAGCTACCTAATATCAACTCCTCTTCTCCATCCATTCCTCCACACACATACTCACTCCGCTCCTTCTCTCTCTCCGACTAATATAATGCCACGATATGCTACGACGAAATGACTGCGAGGAAACGAGACTCATTTTCTTTCTCTTATAGGCAAATCTAAGGGATGAGCCTTTTGCTACTCACAGAGCAATACAATTTGCAATTTCACTCTTTTAATGGTCTGTGTAGGAAAGGGCCGAGTGTTTCCATCCTTTCATTCCATACTTATCTACTCACATTCAAAATACAGCACGAGCTCATAAAATTCTCGTCACATCAACAGAAAAATGGCTAATATTTCTATGAAATGCTACTACGCTACACTTTAGTGCCCGTACCTACTACCTCACTGCTTCCACGTTAGTTAGTTACAACGAACACTATCAACCAGGCAGCTCTTTCCCTACACACTATCCACAGCATCCAATGACGACTTATCTCTAACTGCAATGCTATAACTAACACCAATCAACTAATAAATTATTGCAGACTAACTCTATCTTTCTCCTACGCCAAACATAAAAAGATCGCTCTGTCTCCACTCAAACTTAATTAATTACCCTATAAGCTATGCTCATCACCCCAACTTAAATCACTAAATTCGTACTTTTCCAATAACCAAATTAGCATAGAGCAATTATTATCACATTTCCACTCGCAACACTGTAACTTGAACATTTCAAACATTTTAGTGAAATGCATTCAACTTTCGGTAAATGTAATTATTTCTTTTGGATTTTATCAGTTAACCTAAGAGAGGAAATGAAGTTTCCAAAAGGTATTAATAATGGTACTACTATCTCCTTTATTAAATACAAAATTACAGATGTATGAAGAATATCTAAAAATTGTAAATGAATACCAATAAATATTCATGAATAATTCAGCATTATGGTGTGGAAATAAGTACAATACTCTTTGGACATCGATGTGTAACACGAATAAGACAAAAAGCGGAAAAGTGATAAATAATGTCATTATTGAGTACAAATTAGGTGTACTCGACTCGTCTCCACATATTATCAATGATTAACTTTTCAAGTTGCGCTTTTTCTACAATAGCCAATACAATACGAGTATCTGTTAGTTAACAGTTTGTATTACCTAATTAACGTTCCTGAATGACCTCTCACTACATTTGCCGCTAATTGTTATCTAAATTTTAAATTGACACATACGTGTTTGACTAACTATAAATGAATTAATGTGACTTATGTGACTTGTCTGTTATTCCAAGTTTAGGGCCTGTCCTGAGAAAGAGTAAGAAAGAATGAGAAAGTTCGTACTGTACCTGTAATGGACATCCATGGGTAGCGAGGAATATCGGGTATTCCCTGAGATCCCTGTGTGCACTGGCCTCCGAGGTGGTCTCCTCCGGACGCGGCAACAGCAGCCTGATGGTAGAACTGGGCGGCCGCTGCAATCCCCGCCGCCGTGGCTGCGCTGTTATGACCCGCCGCTGCGTTAGCTGCTAAGGTATAGTTGACCATAGAGTCAGCAACAGAAGGACTTGTATAGCGACATGACTTGTCATTAGCATCACCTCCTGCTGCAAGATGAGAGCCGAAGCCCACCGCCATCCCGCCGGACGCCGCCACAGCCGCTGCAGCCGCCGCTGCGGCAAACGGACTCTGCTGACCCATCGACACGTACGGATACATCCGGGCGGCCGCCGCCACCGCCGAACTGTAGTTCACGGCCGAGTTCGCAGCCGACGCGTCCCCTTGCCCGTACTTTGGCAGCATGCTGTCGATGAACTTCGAGTTCATTCTGATTCAGATTCAGTTGCAGTGACAGAGGGTCAGCTATTTTTCTATTTCTGAACTGTTTCTCGTATGCAAATCAAATATAAGATATATCTGAGGATTAATATAAATTCGTTTCGTTCAGGTGTCTTTCTCTTCGCTGGATTGTGTCTCCTCGGATTGACTTCTGCAATTATTCGTACATTTTGAGATTGATTTGTCTTCGTTTGCAGATTCTGTTTTTTTGGTGGAGGAGCTAGGGGTTGTGTGGCGATCAAGAATCAAGTAGCTCTCAACAGGACTGAAGGCAACGTAGCATTTCAATTGTGCATTTACCTGTAATGTGAAATTATGTGATATTACATAAGAACATGATTGTAGTACTGAGTATGTGTTCAAATGTTTATTTGCATACTTTTCCTTTGTACATTTAATTATTTTTGTGTTCTAAATTCGTGTCCAATGCCCTTGTACATGTATTACTGTTTGTTTAGTAGCACTTAGCTAAGATCATAACAATGAAAATGTGTACAGATAAAAATTAGTCCTAATGATATGTGAATAAATAGTAGGAGCAAGTAGTTAAAAGTTAAAATGTTAGAATAAGTAGCTAATTAGGATACACTTAGGAGTGCAATAAGCATGTCATAAACTCCTAGCTATCAAGTTGAGTATTGGGGAGGAGCGGAAACTCTAATGACAAAAACTAATGGAAATTCACGATATTGGGATTTAACAATGTGAAAATTTAGGGAAAGACAAGGACAAGAATAGTAAATCTAGAAAACTGAAACGGAATATTGTCGATTGCAGTTGGATGGAGTCTGTAAATGGCCAAGACATCCTTTAAGAGCCAACTAACTGAAATGGGTGAAATGTGTCTATTTAGGAGAGTAGGTTCGTATAGATTTCAATTTTGATGACTATAGAGAGACAGATAAGACTAATAGAAATAATGATAATGCTGATGGTGGAGATGATGAATAGTAAAAATGGTAATTGTGATTGGACATGGACATGAGAGTGTAATTGCATTGTGTTCTCTCTAATATGTTAAATATGAGAACGACCCAACGAAGTTTCTATCCTAATCTCCCAAAATGCTGTAATAATAATATAATATGGTAGTTAATGCCAATAGCAGAGACTTTTGTACACATTGATGAATATCTCTAGATCTTTTATGATCCTCTGCTACTAGGCTTAATGTATTGTAACATGCTCCTGCACTTAAGTCTCTACTTAAAACAGTCCTAAATGTTCCGATAGCTTTAGATTACTTTGCCACTCTCAGAGATATGCAGATATTTGTCTATGGAAAAGGGATAAATGGCGACGGGGATCCTGCCTCGTGGTACTCTCCCAAATCAAAAGCACAATAAAATACAGCATTTCATTGGTCATTATTTGTGTAATAAAGGGTGGACTTGAGAGCCAAGAAAGAGTCCATCATAATATCATCAAGACATGATGAATGGAAATCTACCTGACTAGGAACACGACGAAAAGAACAACATCTTAGACATAAAGCTGTAAATATATTTATTATAATATGCACATAGTTATAAGTAGCTTATTTAGAGTTCAGCTCTCAACTTCTGGCCTGGCCTGATCAAGGGGGCTAATAATAATGAAGACGATGATGATAATGATGATGATGATTTTGATTATGATTATTGTATGATTAGATATATAATGATCGTAATTACGCTCCCACTAGGTGGCCGAAAACAACGCACTTGCAAATTATACGGATTTTTCAGCCAAGACGAGACTCGTCTTCACTCACAACAAACATATGCAGGCAGGCTCATGTGCTGACTACTGACTTTAAACTCGGCTCAGTTACGAGGAATAAGTAGGAGAGGCTTCTCAGACATGGATTACCTGACCAGCGATGAGCTCAAATCTATTTAATGAGTCAAGAGACGAGGACGAGACTCAACTGTCAGTCAGTGAGTGAACTGGATTCGAGAAATTATTATCGCTACTATCTATATAGTATAATATACACTTTCCCAAGATTTATGCAGTCCAAAACATTGTTCTTCTACTTCTGCTCCCTCCTCCGACCACTACAACTTAACGCTACAGCGAACGCAATGAAACGATGAAAATAAAAATTGCGTAGGTACATTATTATGAACATGTCTGTTGGGAGGGCATGGATTTATCTATCGAGTTTGACGGGGCTGGACTCAGCTGCCTCTATACACATAACTACAAATCATTTGCTATGCCTATTATTTACATTAACTAAAGATCATTTAGCTTAACCTGATTGTGTACTTATGTAACTATTTACTATACGTTCAACGGTGTGTTCTTGCAGATTTCAGCTTATAATTTCCTTCTTATCTTCCTTAATACAGATAATACCTTATTATATTGTGTGTTAAACTATCCACTATCGACAGATACCACAAGATATCCTCCTTCTCCTAATCCATTTCTTCAACAATGAGCAGACAAGAAATTAAATGAACTCATACTGCGTAAAGTTGAGAATTAATTAAATCATGCAGTTAAATGTAACAAGTTTCTGTGGATAAATATTAGCTGATTTACTTTTAATCAAAGTGTATACTGATATAATTTGCTCTTAATCTTCACACATTTTAATATATGTCCGATTCTACGGAAAATCCAAACGACCTGTCATAAAACTCAAGAACGATTTTCACCTTTGTTAAAATAATTAATGTAGCGTCCACATGAAAATAGCCTATGATCATATTATATGCCATTCATTCAACTGTCAGTAGGTTGTTTTTGAAATTCGTATAAGAAAAGTTTTTTAATTTGGTAAAGATATGTATCAAATATTATGTACTAAGTCTTAAAGTAATTTAATGTTTATTAGTACGTATCATGGCATTAAAATAAATCACAATGTGCGAAGGATCATTCAGTTAGTCTGTTAATGAATGAAAATGTTTGTGGTCATGTCTATTTTTACTCAAGTGCTGAATGGTCAGCATCATTGTGGCAATAAATGTTAATAAAGGATCTTATTGTGCTAAATATTACACAGCACAGTTCATATGACATCACCGCATGTTAACAAGAATTGTTTAATAGGATGAGCATGCGACTTTGCCTCCTTTTGTATCACAATGAGTAATTGTCTTAATTAAATTAGCTATTGGGAGAAGGTACATCTAAATAAAAATGAAGAATGCATAAAATTTGTGGAATAAGTTACCTTTAGCGCACGAAAAGTGAATTGAAGACGATGCGAGGTGAGAGAGGCCCAACAGCAACTTGAGCACGTGCCAAGGAAAATAGTATTTGTCCAAAGCAAAGGAAACCTCTATCCTTTCGAACAACTATTTCTTAATTATAAATGTCCTTTTAGAATGGTTGCATACAGGAGATATCAAGTTTGAAATTGGATTGAATAACGTGACGATGAACCGAATAGAATTATGCAGAAATTATAGGCAAACGAAATGAGTTTATTGCAATGCAGCAGGAGTAAAATAAGAAATGGGCTGAAGTTTAATAAATCCAAATATCCAATAGTACAGCTCACAATCCAATAAAAACACAATCACAAATGACTAATATAGAAGCAATAACAATGAAACAACATAACATAAACACTACCAATAGAATGGCATTCCGAAGGAAATGAAAATTCCTAGCTGACACTTATTCGCAAATATCGCAAAACACAAATATGAATGGGGATTGGGACAATGAGCGTCAACATAAAACTAATCAGTAATGGCAAACAGTACAACAGAGAATCAATCACGACGTACGTCTCACTACAACAAAAGTCAACGAAACGACGGAGCAGAACAGAAATCAGTCATATAATCAATGCCTCTAGAGAGACGAGAGTGATACTCTAATAATGATACTCAAAACAGGTAAGATCATTGAGCACAGCACAAAAGTACGTGAATGGAACTGAAAAGTTATTGGACAATTAATCAATTGAGTGATCTATTGTAGTGCAATCAATTCTAAGTAGGCAATTTGAAGCGATTAGAGACAACGTTCCTGTAAAGGTAGGAAATTATTATGATTATTATTACTTTGGCTGAGAGATGTTCGTTCGGCTATCTGATGTGATGTGCTTAGTAGCAGGAATAAGTGAGTGACTGTCGCAGAGTGTGAATCAGAATAGACTGGACTTTCGTTTCGTTGTTGATAGGATCCAAGTAAAGTACTTGTGCATGTAATCTAATAAATGTAATTGTTCCGTAAGAAAGTAAAGAGTGTGTATTGTATTTGTGGTGTCTGTGTGGAGTGACCGCTCGCTCGCTCCTCTCGTTGCAATGTGTTTCGTTGATGTGATGTGATGTGCACCAGAGTACTTCAACGAACTGTTGTGTACTCTTCGACAGCCGTAATATTCTCACTCAGCTCTCTCCTTCATCTAACATCCTATATACACAATCCTATGCAATCCTATGAAACGCATACCCTTCTGCACTACACTCTCCACCAACTATACATATTCCAACACACTGCCTTTACATCCATCCTCCATACTCCATACATACTTACACACAGATATTCAAACACAAATACTCCTTCCTATTCTCTTTTTATATCACTTATACTCCATTTAGCTATCCTATCCTCTAAACTTACATACCTATGTGTGTATACCTACTGGAGGCATATCATAACCAAAAGATGTTCTTATACTATAGATATATTGGATATATTATATAGAGCATTGTTTCTAGATATCTCCTGGTAGTTGCGAGAAGCTAATGCTATATAAATGTCATAGAAAATATTGTATTGTCTTTAGTGCCAATATTTCCCTACCTTTGTAAAGAATACCACATGCGTTATGCCAATAATACGTTCTGTTATGCGATCCTATGTCACTTTATATTAATTCATCTATATTA
>JAAAYG020046698.1:0-11993 GCA_009936455.2 Tomocerus minor
CCAAAGTTCCTTCTACTGGAGCACAGAGACAACGGAGTTACTATTGTCACGTGATTTATTGACAATGGCAAAATTAAATGAGGCATTATTCTCTTCTAGTTGCAATAACTATCTCCTTTATCATCAACTGCATTCAAATTCTAAACAATTACCATTTAATTTACTCATGCTACTGAACTTTAAAACTCTTTAGCATCCTCCCACGAACTTCATGTAAATGTGAATAGAAATCTCCATTCCAGAGGTTTACATCACTTTAAATTATTATAAGAGCCTGTGGAGACATGACGTCATCTTCGCAGTCTTTCTAAGACTCCAAGAGAACTAGCTCTGAGCCACTGTTTTACATTTCACACAAAAATTACATTTTCTCAGCTCATGCATATTTACTTATTGTTAAGAGAGTGTAGCTGAGAGAAGGCCCATTTACACTACACACAGTTGTATAGCTTACAAATAATCACATCATGAATTTATGTACACAGCAAAAGTATCTACCTACGACATGCTACACTGTAATAATGTAAGCTAATATTGAATTTGACTAGGCTAAGAAATGCTACAGTGTGCAAGTTCTGGCCAAAGGCAATGAAAAGACAAGGACTTCTCTCTAAGTAAAACGTAGTAAGAAAATGGAAAGAAAGCACCCAGGCTGCACGCCTATTTACAATAGAATTCTTTGACCCTGGCTTGTGTACTCGTGTGCTGTGCCATTGCATTGTGTCTCAAATGCTTTCTTTTCTTTATGATTTAATTGGCTGGAATTCTTAGAGTAGTTTAACCTTAGCCCACTCTGGATCTTTTAACGATTAGCCTAGTTGTGTAGCTAAAAGTGTCAACGGAAAAGAAAGGGATTTTATATGTCGTAATGTCACCAGCATATTTTGTAGATGTGCTAAAATGTACTTTGTAAATGATAAGAGAGCAGTGCAGTATTTCTGCAAGAGATTATGCAAATGAATTAAAAGTAACGGGAAGCCGTAACAAAAAGCTCGCCCTAGTGGAGACTACCCTGTACACAGCTTTGGGGCTTTGGATTATGCAAATGAATTAAAAGCCCTTAAACGATTAAGCTCAAAAAATACAGGCTGACTTTGTTTTCTCAGGACTGCTTCTGCTGTGTTAGCTTTTGCACCAGTCTATTATAGGTACTTGACACTAGAGCAAAAGTTCCTCATCGATTTTTGAGAGGGCTCTAGAGAAAGTGACGAGAGGATCTGCAAAATTTCATGTGCAATGTGAAATTGTTGCCTGCTGAAAATTCACACTTTTATTGCAGGGTGTGTAGTAGTCGACTTGGTAAAAGTACCTATAAGGTGTTTAATATGTTATGCAGATCTTCTTCTGTAGTACAAAGGTGGGGGAAGGAAGTGTGAGCTAAGTATTGGAAAGATGTCTTGTATTATGTAGTGCATGCATACATAGTGTATGAATGTATGCATGGCATTACTACACTCACTGTCTTACTTAGTACAGTATGTTATGCATTAGAAAAGGATGGTTACAACCTCTAAGGTGAATGCTATAGAAAAAACAGAGCTTTCTCCGAGCAGGACTCTGAAAGGAGAACAGAGGGAGTGGAGTAATCGAGTGGGAAGAAAAGGAAGGGAAAGTTAAATCATAACATGTATCTAGATCAAGCAAAGCAAAGCAAAAGTTCACTTCCTTGCTCCCTTAGTCCCAACATTCAGTTTTCTGTTATATTCCAAAGACGGGAAGACTATAACAGTAAGTATCGCTACAGCCTTCCATCCTTTTTATTATGTGACACCCGTGGAATTGAAAGACTATGAGAATAAAATTTCCGCACTATATAAGTACATGGGGAACATGCAGCCTAATCCAATATTTCTACTCCTATGAGCAACTCCACAGTGTCACTGAATGAATAACCATCCACAGCCTAAATATACGCTGAGTTCATAGAAAGGGTTAGAGTTAAAGGGAGAACTAAACTTCACCCGAATAAAACAAATCCATGAAAAAGATGAAAAATGAGGGAAAATCGTTGGCTACTGTCTTCTTTACTGCAAGTGTAAAAGAGCAGAATAATTTATTAGTCCTAGGCCTTGGCGTTCTTACACATATGTAAATCCATAATATTTCCGTGTACCTTGAGAAAAACCGTACGTGTACTTATATTCTATTCATGCACTTCTCCATTCCTTTCTTCTTTAACATTATGCAATAGGCTCTTAGAACAAAAAAGTCTAACCTACTACTTTCTACATACTTGTCCTATTTCCTACTCTGCAATTGGAATATATTGTCATCAATTCACTGTTCAAACGAAAATTCAATGCTAAAGGCATTTCCTAAAGTAAACACTACATCATAGCCATATTTCAAACGCAGTTTTCCTTACTGTAATTTCACTCGGTCACTATAAATTCAGAAATAAAAGGACATGGATTTTTGAAGGAGTTCGTAGATAGCATAACTTCAATCTTTCGAAAGATAATACAAACTTTTTATTTCGTTATAGTTATTTTATGGTATCGAAGTATGTAAATTGATATTTGTATCTATATATCTATTAATTTGCATATTACTCATGTTGAGTAATATATTACTCAACACGAGTAATATATATAGGTATGCAAACTAATAGATGGTAATTTTGAAAATGACTCTGACTCGGCTATAATACACTTTCAAAATTAATGATATGACATTGTATTTCTCCAATTCAAGATTGCAATATTTCTATTTGGAACAAGAAAACTTGTGATCTGAATCTCGTTATACGGAGGAGCATGTTTTAGTATTTGTTATTGAATGAATGTCATCCGGCAATTCATTACTCTGTGCCTTAAGGATTTTCAATTATGACCGAATTATATTATTAACGGAAGAGCCGATATATAAGGAGCACAATTGACTTATTGACATTGAAAATAATAATTGGTATACTGTGTACTCGAGATGACTCTGTAGACTTGGGAAAGATCGAGGATTGCAAGTTGTATATTGTAACTGTTGCTACGAATTGATTATAGATGAGGTCAATTAGCTGATCACTTATTTCTGCTAATGTTTTTAGTTTCCTGAAAATGGTGAGCCTAGTCCTTTGATTTTCAATATAGGCTGTGTGTGGAGCATTAGCAGAAAGTGTGTGTTCTGGAAAGAAAACATGTAATGTATGTGCCTATGTAAGATGTAGGACGCAGTTGGTATTTGTATTTGTGAGACTGAAGAGAGCAGATGCTCGGAGTAGCACTAACCAAGTTTCAGTTTGCTCTTTTGTGGCTGATTGTGTGGGAATTACCCAAGAGAATTCATTGCACATAACATGGTCGGAGAGAAGAAAGTTCAAAGCTTCTTTTAACATTTCAAGTGCCTTCGTTTATCTTGCTCTGACTTCCCTCGTCCGTCCTGCCCTTTCTTCTCAATTCAGCTGAACTGAATTTTGAACATTTTATCAAAAGTCTTTACTCACTTAGTTTTGGAAATAATGCAGATAGGTAGTAGTATTACTACGTACACTGTGTTGGAAATTTTATACGGAGGAACAGTGGGTAGGTAATTTAGTAGGTTAGTTGCTACACAAGGTCAAAATCAAAATTTACTACATTAAATCTGGTGAAAGCATAGTAATGGGAATTTAGGTTACTTTTCGTCTCTACTCTCGTAGAATAACTTGCAATCTATGTAGTTGCTTGTAAGTAGAAGGGATTTTAAAAGGATTTCTTTTAAGGACACGTGAGAGTGAAAAATAAAAGTGAATACCTATGTTGCTTTATAGAATGCACAGGCTATGAGTGAGGAATCAGTCCAATCACTCAGCTCAAGTTTTAGAAAAACAAAGGGCTTTAGTTTCTATTTGACTTGCACTTTAAAATTTGGAATGGCTTTGCCCAACATTGTTCATTTGATATCAGATATGAAGTTATAGGATTTATTTCGCTCTTCATTTTGCAGAAAATGTGTACATCTCTGTCGAAATCCATTTATATGCATACGAGAAAGGAGTAAAACACATTGTAGACTGATAATGTCGCGAGGAGAGGCAATGTCAAAAGAATGAACCACTTTTGCCTATTTTCCCTTCCCATTCAGTTTTGCACTTAGGTTGCCCTTGCTCGCTGACTGAATGTTAAAGTAAATGGGCAAGGAGGCATTTTTATATACGGCTAGATGCTCTGTAGATGTGTATGTAGCTATTTGATGTTGTGGTATAGTGTGATATGTGGTGTGTATGGTGTGACTGTCAACGTCAACAGCTTGTTTGTCTTTTTATTGTATAGGATACACTTAAAGTCACTCAAGTCAACTCTGTGCTAAGTTAACGTAAACGCAAGGAGACTCAGCCACTCTCCCAACGTAATGCAATTCTAATGCTTCAGTCTGCAGCAGTGCTCCTCTAATATAAATGAATAGTATCCAACAGTATAGTATAGTATGCATTAGTAGGGAGATATTCATTCAGACCAGGTTCTCTGCTAGAGTGGAATGCAAATGTAAATCACGAACCCAGTTATAAATTCCATCTAAACAGACAGAATTGGAACAAAGTAAAAAGTTTGCTGAAATAGATTCCTTTGGGTTACTGTGTCTTCCATGTGAACATGCTATAGTGAGTGCCCTATTATTATACATGATGCCCTCCTATTCATCCTCCTCTCATTTCCATACACTATACTACTACTGACGACTGGAATGTTATCATGTAGGACCACGACGAGTCTCTAAATGAAATATACCATGTGTTTCATGTCTAAAATGTTTATATTATAGTACTATATATAGTATCTTCATTCATTCTATAATATTCTCTATTTATGGAAAATGCTGTTTTGTAGAAAATCTTTTACTGTGAGTTGAAAGGGAATCCATTGGTTAAAGTAATTCATGAGGACAGTATTTACCTTTGTCCATATAGCAGGGAAACACACATGCAGTCGATAAACTGCAGAATTCTCGTTCAAAGTGTTAATAAAATATATCTTGATCGGTCGCTTTGTAGTCTTATGCAATTTAGTTAATGGCTATTGGCACGTAAGAGTTAGCTAGAATATTAAACCAAGGGAATTGTAAGTGCAGAGTGCACTCATAATGTTACTAGCTAGTTAGTTATCTTACTTCTTCTCTATGTTTAGGATCGATAGGAAAGGAATTAAAAGCTCTTTTACTACTCCAGTTAATGCAAATGAAATGATGTCACCTCTTGCACGCATTTAACTCATGAAATGCACGAAGGTAATAAAATCTGCATTTCATAACTATGTAAGACAAAGTATACCTATATACGTAAATATCTAATAGAGGCATTGATTTGGCACCTTTTTTTTACTATATTTAGAGTAGACAGTAGTTTTTTACATGGTGAAAGGATGCAGAGCAGACTAACAGAACTCCATTAAACTCAATTTATAAAAGGTGGATTTCCTTTTATCGCACTGTTATCTGATACAACATCAATTTGTGAATGAATGACAAGGCTAAAAATAAAATTCCAGTTTTTATGTCGACATTTTCTCTTTCCTGTACATTTGTGACTATATACATAAGAAAATAACGGATCAAGAGATAGAAATAAATAGAAACACAACGACAAAAGGCAAATGAAAAAGTAAGTGTATTGACTTTTCCTTTCTACTGGCTTTAGTGAAAGGAGCAAGTGGCTTAATATGAACACGTTTTCTATTTACCTGTATGCAAACATAAAAGGGATTTTGATTTTGGAAGTTGAAAGCATTCCGTCCAATCTCACATTTTGTTGTGTGGAGCATTTATTTGTTTTCATTGCACATTGCTCTTAGCACATGGACATAAAATACACATTTATTTTTAGAATCCAGTACATTTACTTTCTGCATCGCAATTAGAGAGAAAGTTTTTCCGCCTTTGCTCAACTCAAACCACAGTACATTCATGTCGCAATCACAAAATTGCTAACTAAACATCAAAACTTAATGTAGATATTGAAACGTTGAGAATCTCACACATGCATATATGTATTTGTTAAGAACAGAGAAAATTGAGTGAGGAAAGCAACAACGTAAAAGTAAACGAGCTACTGCAAAGAGCAATCTTCTCATTCAAATTATTTTGTCGGTCTCTTTCAATTTGCTAGGGCTAGGTACTTTCTGTCTCTTTGCAGGTTTGACTATTTCATCTGTTTTCGCATATGTGGCTTCGTTTGGAACCTGATAAAAAGCTGTATACTCTTTAATAACAAAGTAAACAGAATTGAAAATGAAAAGCCTGTTCGTCCCATTGTTGGTTTTCGTTAGAATGGGCTTTTTCTAATTTAACCTAGGCTGTCCACCCGATTTTCAAAAGAAATCTTGGCTCTAAAGAAACCAGATGGAATGGGGCTAAAGAAGATGTTCGTTTAAAATAGAGGTATAGCCAGAGCATTGCAAGTGCATTACTCTTTTGTGCTACATTGTGTCATTTAGACAGAGAGATGCAGCAGACAGTACACAGTGACTCTATCAAAGCTCTTGACAGAAACTTTACATCCCATACTCTTTCATCATCATCTCATTGATTCTCCAAATTTAGATTTGGTTTCAACTCGAGGCCTCACCCAGCCCATCATTGGCGTCTCTATTTTCTTAAAACCTTATACTATATAGCTATACTATCTATACCTACTGTGTTATGATGCTTCACTAAGTGTACTTTGCATTTAACATTGCCAACAGGGCGATTAAAAGTATTCATCACAGAAAAACAGGAGAAATTCATTAGCATCACAGAAGAACAAACGACAATGTAAATAAATGGCAACAGAAATGACGCAATGCGATGTACAGAGTAGAATTCAAGCATCACGTCAACTACAAGCCGCCCTTCTGTCAGGCATGTCATGTCAAATAACAAAATTCACAGTAAGATTCTATTCCCTTGATGATAAAGTGCATTACTCATCTAGATCATCTATCTGATAATATAAACAATCATAGAAACACAAATATTTTATTTTATCTGCCTATACGATTCCTTTCATGCCAATGTTAATTTCGATGATGTGATTAGTTGATTAACGATTTTCGACTGGTGCAATTTTCCCTCTTCACAGAATTGCGTTGTTCTAACTTCTAAAAACTTCTTGGCTGCAGCATAGTAAACATTTTGTAGTCATTAAAATATTGGAAACTTGTTCGTAAGTCCTGCATTCATGAATACAGTAAATTTCATATAAATTGCATATCAAATAGTTATGCAAATCTGAATGAGTTCGGTTATGACGGTTCGCCTTTTTCCTGCGGCAGGTAGTGAGGTAGTAGCAAAAATAATGAAAAGGGTGGGGATGTTCTTCTGTGTATATTGTGAAACTTTAATCAATCGATAAATTATGCAGGAATTAGTCTGTGACGAACCAGTGCACTAAACCTCTCGGAAATTCTCATTAATAGTAAACGCTTCTAAATTTAACTGAATGGCATATCTTTAGGCGAACGATGGCAGCCTAGCTCCTTTTTGCAATTTAACTGTCCAAGTATAAAGAGAGTGGCAAAAGCCGAATCTGCATAATTAATGAATCTCTTCACACACTCTTGCAATTACGTCACATGACATTAGTGTCACTAAAATCCATCAGCCCACGTTCAGCATTTAACTATTCAACACACTAAATAGGTTTTCCTAGATTGTTTGCTCTTTCTTCTATAAGCCAGTCTAAATTGCTTTTCTGGTCGCGAGCATGAAATTGTTTAAATAGAATTTCTATTGGGATGGGCACTTGTAAGTAATTATAAATTGCTACTATTTCTTTCTCTTGTCATATCATTAATGTTCTAAAGTGCTATTAGTATTTACTTTAACATTGAGCTCAAATTGCCCTATCAAAATTGCATTTTAAATAACAAGGAATGTAAAAGCCAATTTATCCACAATAAATATTTAAATTCGTCTCATTATAATTCCAGGTATAATATCTCGATAAAGTTCAACTGTATGAAGCAATGGTAATTAATAGTTTATCAAAAATAGTGAAACATTTGTACAATATTAGAAAATCCGAATATAGTAGAACCAATTTATCCATGCATAATAAAATGATCCTATACAGTTATGTGTGCATTAACTTATATTTTTACAGTCAGACCAATGGATGAGTCAAGCAAGGTTAAAATCTCTCTTTGGAGAAGGGAGAGAAGAGAGAGGAGTGAGGAATGGAGATTTCAGAATCTCTTCGTGTTCTATTAAACTGTCAGAGTTGTTGTGATGTAACGTGGTCATTTTGTCTTGTCACTATTGACATTTTTGGACGGAGGGGAGTTTGACATTGATATCCTAGTCTTGAATCCTCGTCTACAGAATCGCATAACATGCGTAAGCCTGGACTAAAATGGACGCTATTGATTTATGGGCTTTCATTACTCATTCTCATTCGGCATTCCTTTGTACATCGTATCATGCTAAGCATAAAATAGAGAACGAACAACATCGTAAAAGTATATAGGAAATTCAACGTTATACTGTTCCTTCAATGCACTGTCTATGTAGACTCATCTAAATTACGATGCGCTGTGGCCAATATTTAACTTTATTGTTAGATGATTCCAGTCTGTTCAGTTCAATCTACCATACTTCCTCTTCAATTTCCATCAGGCAAGAATCCCTGTATTTATAGTGTTAAATCTGAATTGCATACTAAATAGTACTTGTATGCAACCTTTAATATACATGTATATAATGTATATAACGGATATATAATAATGTGGATTCAATATGAAAATGATGTGAATCTTCGGTATAATGAAGGAGTATCACTATTCTCTAAGTTTATAACGAATAGTTATATACGTACCGGGTGAAATGATAATGATATTATTTACAATCGACCCAATTACTTAGTACCTATTTGATGTTCGATTAGAATTTGATACTATGCAGAAGCATATCAATTCTACGTGGTTAAAAGTCTTTAAAAGCTTTAAGCGACTAGAAAATCTCATCCTGCCATACATTTGGGTCATCGACATGTAGTAAGTTTGTAGTGCGTCACTGTAATGTGCGGTTCTATGATGAAAATTACTAAAATGGATAATCAGAAACCTAAAACCGTAATGGAGTAGGTAGTGAAAATCCGGGAATTAGGCTCCTCTAATGAATTAGACGTCTAAGTAAAGGAAACCAGTGATAAAGCACTGTAAGTTTTGATAGTGGAGCTACATTTTATAAAATTACTTTCGTGCTTTTGCATTAGCTAACGAGATAATGTGAAAAAACTCTTAACTCATCCTAATCATGGAATAATGGTAATGCATACTTCATATACGCATATCTGTTTTACGCTATACTTAAGTATTTTATTTTAGATTACGTCTGTGTTACAGCGTTTTACTACTTGGATTTCATAGTCTCTCTACATTGCCATATTCTATAGTAAATATGCATAACACACAGGGATTAAAGGTAAGAAAGTACTTTAATGTGTTTAGTATGGTGTGGACTGAGAGTTTTTTGAAAGTTAGTCTGATTTGCTACATCGTAATGTACACTTACTACAATCTAATACGCACGGAATGTTTAGAAAAATTTATTACTCCAAGTCCATTAGGAGAAATTGTATTCATTTTCATTCGGTGGGCTTTGAAATAATTTTTAGCTATTAAGAAAGTTAACTTCCCGTTTTAAACAACCTAGAAGAAACTACAGTAGTAGTAGGACTGTAGGACTCTGGTGAGTTCAGAGCTTCATTATTTTTTCCGCACTGGGAATTAAGTAGTCAAAAAATGTAACATGAAGGGAAGCAAAGTATAAACAGTAAACGACCTTCAGGATAAATGTAGGCACGATGATAAATGTCCCATCCCCGATGAGTGAGTGATTCTACACGTAGCACTTAGCCTTTTAGGATGCTATTGCCGAAGATTTTTGTATGTTGGTATCTCCTAACTATAAGCTTGCATTACAATAGTGCATTAGTAGGGTTTGGAATTGACTGGACGGTTTCCCGGAAGGGATGCAATATCCAAGAGCAGATGGGTGCTTTGGAATCAATCAACAGAGGATCGAGTGCTACAGAGAGAAGCCAAAGAAGTGCAGTGAGCTATAGAAGAACTATATAAAATGCATTGTCAAAGTAGAAAAAGAGTTGTGTAGGGTTAACTCTGGCTGGAGAATTAAGGGCAAGTGTGTAGGATTCGCTCGACTGTGATTTATGAGTTTCTTTCTAGTAAAAGTAAAAGTAAAGCCCATCGAGAATTTGTTAGGAGCATCACATTGGATAGGAGTTCAGTAATTCAGCTGGGCATCAAACTGGGAGATGAGATAGAGAGACGATAGGAAGCAAGTAATGCAAGTAAAGTTGACTGGAAAGTCTGGAATGGACTGCTGGACATTAATTGTATATAGCTTCCTTAACATCCGTCTATCTCTCTGCCTTCCTTCTAATGTTACGCACTTTGCCTGGCTACCTCTCTCTCCCTCTCAGCCGTAGGAGAGCCAAGAAAAATCGTCTTTAGAGTGCAAGGAGCGAGTTTTTGCCGAAAGTCAAAGTGATAAGTTGCTGGTCAGTTAAATAAATCTGTGTATGTCCGTAAAACGTATATCGTTTAAAAATGCGTTTTAGTTTTCAACATTCCATGCCATTTTTATCGGCGCGAGCAGAACAGGTCAGCTCAGAAAAGAAACAGGATCGAGAGAAAAGACAAATTTCATAAAGCACTGCACCAGTGGTGCTGTCTTGTCCCATTATGACTTGTCTGTCTTGTCCTGTCCTGTCTGTGCGAGCGGAAATCAGCTTATTGGCTTTTCCTCAGGCTCATCCTAACTCCTCAACCAAAAAGAGCAAAGTTATTGCTTTTTTTCTGCGCCTCTGACGATGACACTAAGGTGAGTTCAGGGAGAAATGACGAAATATTTTTTTAAATGTCAACGCATTAGTTACCTCACCTTCTTTTCTATTTTCACGAATTTGTCTCCAAAGCGGCTTTTGTCTTTGCTGAGCCAGACTGAAATAAGGATGAGTTCACTTTTCACCCTTTGCTCAGCAGGAGGCAGCTACACAGGCCATGACACTTTTACACGAATATTTTATCTAAAAGTAGTATCTTTATGTATATTGCATGCATCCTATTTGACTCAAGTCAGATTCCTTAACTTCTAGAAAAGTTGGCTGGCTGTTGTCATTGATGTGTCGTGTCGTGTCGTGTGTGGGGTTGAACTTAGCTTTATCCCTTCCCAACTACCGACGACATTCTTCCACATTGCAACTTATGGAGGTTTTAGTTACAGCAACAGTAGGATAAGGTTAAACATTTCCCATCTCTCTTTCTTTCTCTTTCCGAAAGATTGGATTTATTCAGAGAGAGTGCACAAGAGATATTACTCTATAAATCTCTGTCACCCGCGACGACTCGTGGGTGACGATGGACAGGGGGACAGAAGACAACAGAAAAGACCTGAACTTATTCTACCACTCTCCTTTCCCATTACCAATCCACTCTCTCAAGACTTTGACTATTTTTAAACTTCCGGAGCATTTAGCTCCGTTACATCATTTATATTACTTCGAGATAGCAACATCAAAATTAGGTCAGTTCTTTAACCGGACTGGGATTTACACTTGCCTATACATTTTCAGCCACTTCCCTCTCTTCCCAGCAGTACATGTAGCTTTCAGTCTTCAATCAATTCTCCAAAGGAAAGAAGCAAAATCAAATTAATGCCTCGGAACAGTTTGAACTGGAACGTTTTAGCAGGCTTACCCCAATATTAGCAAAACGTGGTATGGATAATGATTAGGTAGCTTAGTTCGTACATTATGCATGCTAATAGCAAGTCCAGATAACAAACGGCCTGGTAGCCCATACTAAAACCTTTCTCTACAGAAAATCACTAAGTCACTCAATTTTCTTGTGTGCTATGCCACACACATGTACTTACATCATCGATGCGATTACTACATGTTGATGATACACAGATAATTCGCATTTTGTGTGGTCTGTGGATATTTAAACATCAAGTTTTATGTCTTTTATGTGCCTGGAGACTAAAGGCAAATTATTGCCAATATTCAATATTGCTTCTGC
>JAAAYG020046709.1:0-11990 GCA_009936455.2 Tomocerus minor
CGATTTTTCACCAAAAATCATGCGGTTTTCGCTGTAAATCATCGATTTTTCACCAAAAATCATGCCAACCGCTACTTATTTACAGCCGTTTTTACAATGGTTTATTTTTGATTAATGGATTTAAGGCTTTTGTATATTTCGTTGAACGTATGTATATGCAGATGAATCATTTCCTACTTATACGAGAATGGTTTTGTTTTTAAGCTAAAGTTGTTGAAAAACAGATAAAACAGGACAACATGGCAGAAACTTTTCACAAGTCCCCAGCGCTTAATTTTTAGTTTCCTCTCTTACATATTTAGTATCTACGCAGAAAGGAGAAGGTAGTGGCAAAAGTGTACGGTAGAAAAGTGTTTTCAAAAAAACTCTAGTAACAATATAATAAAGTAGCGGAAATTCCCCTATTGGAGAGATAGGACAAAACTGTGCAAAAGGTTGTCATGCTTCGGACGTCTAAAAATCGGCAGCATTAATAATGCAGCAAGGTGTTCATTGTAGCATACTATATATGAGTTCTACGGTCTACAGCCAAAACAATTAAAACCTGCGCAGCATTTTAGGAAATGCTAAGATTAAATGACACACTCTCTGCGTATCAGCAATGCATAAACACTGCTGCATTAAGGAAGCCTAGCGACTATGATGTAATGGATGATTGCATGGCTGTTGTAGGCTCGGTTGATATCCCATTACTCCAAAACGGGTGTTCCGATTTTTCTCATCTTGGACCACATCCTTACACTTTACCTCTAAAAGACCCTCAAAAAGTTTTCTTTTTTCATCTTAGTGTTATCGAGCTCGCATACGGACAGACGGACAGACTCGGCATCCTTATAAAGTAGCGATTCCGCTACTTAATAAGCAACATTAGTCAGAAGAACTGCTGCATGCTGCTAGCTGATGCAGACTTACGATTAAAATATGAGTCTATATAGTAGTGAAATTTTCTATCGTTTCAATTGGACGACTGTTGGGAAAAATATTCATTTTCATTGCAAAAAGAAACTGGAATTGGCATTATTTCCATCGTCTGAAATTGTGATTGAATTTAATAACCTTCTAATAAAAGCAGCATTCATTATTTTAATAGGAGTTATTTCCATATTTCAGAAGATACGTAGTGACTGAGTTGCGAGAGAAGGTATTATTATAATATTACCGTATTAGGGAGATAAGCGTGTTAATTAAATTAACAAGATGGACAATAAGAGTTATGTCACAGAAAAAGGGGAGTTTGAAAGATAATACCAAACAACTATATGTCACATTTTTTTTATTCCACTTCGTAAATGGAAGGATTAGCTACGGGAACTAACTTTATTTTCTCCTCTGGCAGCTATTATTATTCTCATTCAGTCACATCATGCCACCAAATTGTTTTAGGAAGGTAAGAGCGAATTTGCCAGAATATTTTTTTAAAAGCATATGGAACTATATTTTGAAAAATGTTCTGCAAAAAGATATCATGGAAATACTTGGCACACACTTCAACTTTATTTCCAGATTCGGAGGTGGAGAAATATTGTGGGATTCAAGTCGTTGCGTTCTGACACATTCCAAATCCAAAATAAGATCTATCTATAAGAATACGATATCTTTTGTTAGTCTTCTTTTCCTTTGCCACAGGTTTCGAATTGTAATTGTCACATTAAAAAACGGGGTGGATGCAAATATGCGAGATTTTATTTACTCCCTTATGTGGGCATTTGGCAGCATAATGTTTGTTCTCGGCAGAATGATTATAATAACAAAACGAGAAGGAATAATATACAGCTTCAATCTGCAGATCCAATATATGTCCCACTACAAAGGTATTTATTATTATACAGCTTTTTTATTCAATTTTTAAATGCTTGTTAAAAAATCTGCTCTTGAGTAATTATTCAAAAGAATATATTTTTTATAAAATTCAGTTTTATGCTAATTCTACTAATGATATAATCAACTTAAATACTAGGTGATACTAGAAGGAAGGACAGACAAGATTTAATAGAAAAATTTATGAAAATCTTCCCTTATTTGTCCTATGGCATTGCAATATTTTGGGGCATTCTCTTAATTATTTTTATTCCTGGAAATCACTATCTGGCAGACTATTGGTACCCAAACAGGTCTCAAAACCTTGTCAAAAGCACCCTGCTACTTCTACTGGATTTAGTGGCCGCTATTCTCAACTGGTCCTCATTTATTGTCCTCCTACTGTATGGTGTAATATATATAAAGAGAAATACATTTTGGACGATTGGAGCCAGGTATTGTTTATTCTTGCAAAGCTATTTTTTAAACTTAATATGGTCAAACTTTCGTCAATCAGGTGTATTTTGTAATTAATTACGCTTACAAGAAGGCGCTCTCTTAAAATATTAGAATTCACAATAGGTTTATTCTTGGAAATAGTCTGTTGATTGTTGAAAATTCAACATTCAAGAATATTTGTTTCCTTTTGTATAGGCACCGAAACGAAAGTGTAAACTACATTAAACATTCAGAGTAATATATCTAATTGTATTCAATACATATATATAGTAGATAGGTGTTTTTATGAGATTTCATGGTATATTGTGTAATATGCTTCTCATATTCACTTATATTTTATTAATTAATAATTACGGATATTTTCTAAACTTGTATGAGAATACCTAGATAGGTATAATTTTAGTTGTTGGCTGATAGAGAAATTAAAGAAATTGAACAGCTATTACAAGTAAATAATTGATATATTTTTTTAAAAGTAGCAATGACGATGTTGGAATCCAAATCAAAGAATACAGACGTCTACAGATCTTGAATAAAGTATTTAACGCCAGTCTTAGTCTTGCCCTTTTCCCTGGGATTGCTGTTTGTTGCTCAATATCAATCGTTGCCAGCTTATATTGCCTTATTGAGAGTAAGTCATCTATATTGGACCAGTCATTTTTCGTAACAGGAGTGGCTTTGTTTGGGTCGATACAAATCATCGCTCTCTGGGGTGCGTCCATATGCTCTCAACATTCGTCAAAAATGTTAGTGGAAATGAAAAAAATATCCAGAAAATCTAAAATTAGCAAAAGGGAACTGCAGAGCTTAGCATTTTTTGGGATTCGGTACGGACCTTTGCGATCTGTAAAACCAAAGCATTTATTTGATTGCTATGAAGAGATGGCAAACTCTTTCGTCACCCTTCTCGTAGTAAAAAGGCATTAAGGTTTGTGCTAAGTAACCAAGGTATTTTCATAGTACAATTTGCAATTTCTAGTATAGCTCTGATAATTCAAAAACTGACGCACAAAAAAGTTCCCGTTTTCACCAACCATTCCCCCAGGATCCTGGAGGGTCGTCAGTGTATAACTTTTTGTTAGGGCCATATTTGGGGTGACAGAAAATTTTCAAACAAAAACATTTAAATTTTTTCACCGTTTCTGTCATAACTCAAAAACTAATCAACAAAAAAAGTTCCCGTTTTCACAACCCATTGCTCCAGGATCCTGGAGGGTTGTATGCTTTTGGTTTTTCGTTAGGGTCATATTTGGGGTCACAGAATTTTTTTTCAGGCAATTTTTGTTGTTTCTTAAATGAATTAATCAGTAGTGTTGTGTTGTTGTATTTTCTACAGGCATATATATAGTCATTCTTTTACTGATACGGCATAGCCCCAGTAGCTCTACATTTTTATGAAATGCAAGTTAGACTAATGGATTTCTGATTTCTATGTCCTCATTTGGACAGAAAAAACATCTAACTATTAACATCCTTCTAATATCCTTCTACACCAAAGCAGAAAACCTATAAATTTTGTCATTATATTCCTTTTTAAGTAATAATAATAATTATGTATGCATGTTTGCCTTTTCTCTCTTTACAATAGTTCTCGTTTCTGTAGTGTAGTCCAGTCCATAATATGGACTATAACATAGGAATAGGTAATTATAGTTATGCAGTATATTATACATTATATATGCTATAGCTCTAAATATAGTTTATAGTTTATATATATATTACTCATACATTAAATGTGATTAATATTGAATTATCAAGTGCAACTGTAGATGCAATTGAAATGAATACGTCCATATTTTAAACGCAGTTTCAATAATAATGTTTCTCCAACTTTTACCAAATCAAGAATAAATTTTTATTCGTATTCAATATTAATCATATTATTAATTGGGTCAGAAGTTCACACATACCTTGCTAACACTGACTAGTAAAGGACAGGTTTTCTGTATTCTAATGCTGTAGACTATTTGTAATGTAATACTTTGCACAACTATTTATCCCCACAGTTGTAATTTCTAAAATTATTGTTTTCCCTACCGCAATTATTAAAGCTCAGCGGCCCCATTCTGTGGGTTATTTAGGTTCATATAAAGGTATTGCAAATAATTTTGGCAGGTACACTTTTACAGAAATGTATGGGCAGACTCACTACTTGACATATGTTGGGTCAGCAGCAATGCAATTATAGTGTTTAATTTAATTTGTGATTTACGTAATGCTAAACGAAAATTGAAATAATTGTCACTCTTAGTAAAAATGCATGTAATTTAAAATGTTTCAGAAAACAGTTTCGATTCTAGACAGAAAAATAACAATGATCTACATAATAATATTAATAATAAATATTATTGCGGCTAGGGTAATTTGATTGTGGTGAGAATATCATTCCGTATTATATAGTAATTAAGTACCTAATTAGTAAATATTAGAAAGTTGAAATAATTTAATAATTTGACTTCTGATTTTATTATTTGCGCTTTTACGCAATGACTAATAACATGAATTGTATATACAATTTTACGATTTAGTGTAACAATACATTCTTCACTGACGTAATTTGCCATGTTTTGATAAAAATGTAGATAATAAATAATATGATGTGATTAAATGTGTAGACTAAAAAGTATTTTAAAATCTGTTCCATGACCCCATAAAACTAAAATACATATTAATGAGGTTGGGATTGAAACTATCATTTTCTGTTTATCGTGTTTAGTTATCAATTATTTTTGATATAAATCTGTAGTAGTTGTTTAAAACATCATTTAAATACTATACTATGCATACAAATATTTTACACGAACAAAAAAATGGAAAGGATAGTAACAAAATTAGTCCATTTTCCGAAAGGATTTAAATTTCGCTGACAGTAGCTGCCAGTAGAGATTGAAAAACGTTGCCGATCATTTGTGGTACTGGATTTTGGAAGTTTTGTTCTTTCTTCAGAGTGTCCCAATATTTTAAAATCATGTGAGCACCTTTCTCGGCTATTCCCATCGTTCCTGCTTGCGTGTTGGTCACAACGATCGTGGGCATGACTGATGCATCAATTACCCTCAAATTGGACACACCATGGACTCGGAGTTCTGGATCAACAACGGAATTATTAGATCCTCTCTTCCCCATTGAAACAGTACCACAGGGATGATGCAAAGTGGCGGAATTTCGTCTGGCAAAACATTCCCAGTAATCATCACTTCTAAAAGGGAAATGCTCACAGCCTGGCAAAATTGAGTTGGTGAAATGTCCGCCGAGATTTCGAAATGTTGGCGTGTTTTCGACAAGGTCAAGAGCCACTTTCATTCCTTCTACGAGAACTTTGACATCGATTGATTCGGGATCGTTTAAGTAATTTGGGTCGATAATTAAATTGTCGTAGGGACTTGTTCCTCCCAATTTGATGTAACCTTTTGAGTATGGTCTTGCACCAGAAACGAGAATATTGAAGGATTCTTTGTCCAAGTCAGCTTTGACGTATTGTCGTAATTCGTCCAGTTTTAAATTCAAGGCATGACTCAAATGTTCTGCCATAGCAGGAAAGCCTGAAATCCCGAAGGCAATAAAGTGAATATCCGGCCAATCCCCTTCCCCACGCCTTTTTGCAAAGGTGGAGGAAAATACGGCAGAGGCTTGTGCTTGAGAAGACGTAAAAACGCCTTTGCCATTGATTAACAAATTAGGTAATGATGCTATCGTCACGTCTCTTTGTAATTTTAAAGTATGCGGCTGATTTATAATGAAGGGTCCAAATGTAACGGCCAGGTGGTCCTGAAGATTGCGACCAACTGGCAAATCATGTCTCACAGGAATCTGCACAAAAAATATTTTTAGAATATTTAAAATCTCCTCTGAATAGATTTAAATATTCACATGTGTTTTAAAAGAATATTTTACCTGTAACTCCTCTAAGTGTTCTCTGGGACCAATTCCGGACAGCATAAGCAATTTTGGGGTTGTTATTGCCCCAGCTGAAACAATTATCTCTTTAGTGCATAATGCGGTGTAAGTTCTTCCATGTCTGTCGTATTCCACTCCATAAACATCTCGGTTGCCCTCTCGGAACAAAATCTTTAACAAATACTCTTAATTGTAAGTCTTTTATTAAGGATAGTAGACCCTTCTTCCTTACTAAAGGATCGGAAAATAACAAATTCTCAAAAGTATTAATAAATCGACGCCCGGTGACGTCTTCCTGACAATTTAAATGACTTTTAATTTCCACGCCCATGACATCACCATTTCAAAAGGTCATTTTTCATAGCATCCTGCCGAGGCCTAGGCCTGCTCTTATTTATAATACAAACCCTGATTATGTATTTCTTAAAATAGCGGAATGCAGACAGTTACCTTATTAACTTGAGCATATTTGAGAATGGTTAATTGTTGTCTGTTAATGACGGGTTTTAAATACGCAGTATATGGAGAATTCCTGATGCCGCGGTTTGTATTGTGATACAGTTTGAAGAATCCTTCATTGTGAGGAGCATTTACGTCTATTTCGGGGAAACCTAATTCTAATCCACCTTGGACAAAGTCATCAGCAATGCCAGTGAAGTCTGGAATCTCAATTGTTAGTTCGCCATTTAAACCGTGATAACGAGCTACAGCATAATTCAAAGGATTACTATATTATTTCAATTAGCACATTACAGGAAATTGAATACACTACGAAAGAGTTGTACAGACCAGCCAGATTGCTATTTTCATGAGTGATGAGCTTACAAAGTAATAAACTCAAAGTTACAGGCGAAAATTTGTTTCCAATAACCTCGGTAAATAGTTGACTAAAAATTTTAAATCTAAACCAGAAGTTTGCTAATTTCTCTCGATCCTCTTGAAAAAATTTCGCTTAATACTTTAATTTGATTTACGATTTGCATTTCGCCCTCGAAAATTTTCATGCCTCTGAAAAAATGGCAGCATTTCTTGGTAACTCCAGGTAGGATCGTCCAACTGACGTGCCCAATTGTTGTAGTCTCTGGGGTTTCCTTTTAAATTGAAGCCAATACAAAGTAATTTAGAACAGTGGTCACGTGAAAATTTAATTTAATGCAGTATTAGAAAACTCGTCATTTTTGGTAAAAATAATAATGTTTGATTGTTTGAATCCCCTATTATTATATTCTGGCTTATATTCTATTACTGTATCTCAGCTAATTCAGAGACGAGATTCTGTTTGGTTATAATTATACGATTTATACGAGTAAATTGTTAAATATGTGAAAAGTTGACCACCGGATGGACAATAGAGAAACTGCAAAATATGAAATGGGATTTAGAAAACAAAAGATGCAATTTACAGATTTCATTTTAGTAAGGGGCTTATTTGGGTGGAAACTGGAAATATCCGAAACCGCATGGAACTAACCACCATCTTAATAACTAGGTATGCGAGTTTTTGAGACAATAGTTGGCCTTAATTTAATAATAATGATAGTATTCAAAAGGACTTTATACTCACCTCGCAAGTAAAGCATAAGGTTTAAACTTCCTGAAAATTTTGTAAATATTCGAACCAGATTTCATTTAGACAGTTTTAGAAACTTGATAAATTATTAATCTTTGATTTAGATACCTGAACCACCTGAAACATAAAAAATATTATCCAAATTATTGGCATATAATGAAATAAGGGTCTTAATCTTAATCACACCTTAAATCTTGGGATCATTAATTAATTGACTTAATTGTTACCTAATCCTTTTCCAGCCGACCAACTTGATTGCTATTAAATGAATTCAATAAACTCATTATTATTACCAGATTATTAGTACCAGATAACATAGTATCTAATTAGAATATACAGCATATACAGCATTAACAAATACAATAACATTATAATTGAGACCGAAACCATGAAAATTATTAAAATTCATATTGTATGGCCTTCTTGGTGCCTTCAGAGAGAATTGCACCGAGAACTATCTGGTACTTTAAATATTCGATTTATCTCCACTTTATAATTTGATGCGGATACTAATAAATTCACATTCGTAACTGTCACTATTATACAGATATGTCACATATCGTCTTCTCACTATCTTATACTAAAATTTCGAAATGAGGTTTTAGGGGAGAGGACGTTAAAAACGGCTAATGCGCTATTTAATCGCGAAAAGTCGAGATGTCATTACATAAATAATGTTATCGGTTTTTTAAATTATTTTTCCGAATCTTGTGTCCCATATTCTACTAGCGTTTAACAATTTCGTGCAAATGTACTTTTCATGGTTATTCCATAAATTACTAAACATCCATGTGGGAAATTAATTAAGTCTTTCCTTTTATTGCATGTTGCAATGGTATTATCAAGTCAAGATCAGTCTCTTCGTGCAGTATGCATGCATGTTAATTGTGTCTGTTTATGACCATGAGTTTGTGTCTTATTATGAAACGGCAGCAGACAAACCTGATTGACAGACATGAGAGTTCCCCCTGTTTGAGGAACACTTCGATGATTCCAATCAATTTCCGGATATCCATACAAAAACACTCCGAAAGCGGGGATGGACTAGAAAGATTAATCCAATGTTTTACAAAAACCCACTTCTCTAATTAGTAATAATATACTGTTGAATGTGCTCATGACTAGTCATGACTAAAAAATAGTTCCCATACAACTATAAATACATGAAATAAAACTCATGTAATTAATTTCTTACTCGTTTGTCTTGCTAGGAAGGAAATCATACTATATTAATTATGAGTTCCAACTAAAACAGAAAATTAATAGTAACTGGCCTGACCTATATCCATTAAAAGGATACTTACTTGTAGTGGATTAGGCTCACCACCGGCTTCAAGAAGTAGGACCTTGTAATTCAGTGATAATCTGTTGGCGACAAGACACCCTGCCGAACCTGCCCCAACTAGAAACAAAGACAGTTAAATGATCAGGATTTGAATATGAAAGTTTTCGAACTACGGATTTAAAATTATTAAATGTTCAATTTGGTCTTCGTAGCATTTATTTTAATTATTGTATTTATTATATTTATATTTGGTATTTACAATACCAAATCAAAGATTGCAAATTGTAAATGCTTTATTGTTAGACTTGCTTTATTGTCATCTTGTCAGCAAACGATTCAGATTCCATAAACTCTGAATAAGTGTATGCAAAGATGCTATTTACTTCGACAAATAACTTTATGCATAATAAATATTTCAACAAAAGATTTGCAATATTATTTTTATACTCATAATTTTCTTTATTATCGTCTAAAATAAAACTTGTTTTCCTTTTTTAATGTGTCGTAAATTCTTAGAACTAACTAGAAAAAGTAACGATAACTATTCGGGCATATTTAATTTGATGACAAGGAAGGACTTCAAAGAGGGAATCACTCCCAAAAGGATTTACTCCTTAAGAGGGAACGGCTCCAAATACAGACGTTACTCCTACTGCGGAGTGTACTCCAGAAGCGGGAAGCACTCCTAAAAGCGGAATCATTCCTAATAGCATTAAATCTTATGACATTGCATTCACTACTGTCGTGCAAATGGTGGTGTAAATATATTATTGCTTCATACTTATGGAGTAGGTAGTTAAAGAACATTTGAATTGCATTGCCCATGAACCTACAGGAGACCACTGGAGAAATTATTGAAATGAATGCAATATCATGAGAGTTGATGCTATGAGGAATGATTCCACCTTTAGGAGGGCTTCCCGCTTTTGGAGTAAATTCCGTCGTAAGAGTAACGTCTGTGGTCAGAGTCGTTCCCTCCTGAGGAATAAATCCTTTTAGGAGTGATTCCCTCTGTGGAGTCTTTCCATTTAATCAATTAATTTAGTACATTTTAAAACCAATTTAAGGAATTCTTGAAACAAAAATAAAATGGATAATAGTATGGTGTACCAATGATAAAATCGAACATCTCAAAGTCCTTCACTTGATTAGAGTTTATTTTAGCGTCTAAGTGCATGTCGGCTGTTCTCCATACGGATGTCATCAATCCAAGAGATGCAATCAGTGTGTACATTACAGGGACGAAAAATAGCCGCTGAAATTGTGCAGACAGACTTGCAAATATATTTAGCTTTAGAATCTTCGTCATATTGACCACAGCAAATGCTGTTGGAGATTTTTAATAATGTGCAATTTAATTATGCAAGTACACTTTTAAAAAATATTCACTATCAAAAATAATTGCTGCAATATGTAGGTTCAAGTATTAGCTTCTGAAATAGGAGTAAAATTACTAGCACAATTCAATGTCATTAAGATGTATATTCAGTATTATTTTATTGGTATTAAATGACTGACTTCTATCAGTAAAATTTCTAATACGTTATCTACTACCTTCTACGACATACTGCTACATGTGCTAGGTAAATACTATTAATTCTAACACTACCACTAATTATACTAGTTTTCAAACTTTTTCACGTTACTATTCAAAATACTTTCCGAACTACTATGACACTAAGCTATTACGAAACGCACGTTTCTTTGCAATGTATTACAGTTCTTTGAAAACAGTTTATTATATTTATACCCCTTCACCACATACAATTGTATTATTACTACACGAATGAGACATTTTTATAATAATTATAACATAAAAAAGTTTCTGCTGTCCAGTGCATAATCATATTATTATCCAGTGCCATGCCACGTGCCAGCCAGCCTAACATCCAGTGAGGTTCTGCAGGTGCTGGTATTCCCCAGGGATGAGCACATCCCACACTCCCACATTCAAAACACGGAAGAATAAACAATTGTAAAAACGGCAGTAAATAAGTAGCGGTAATTGATTCAGTGGAAACCGCATGATTTACGATGAAATTGACATCAATCGGACGTAGTTTGGTTATATGGGATTGATTACATCAATTCGACCTAGTCGGCTTAACGGGGTTTTCATCCAACCTATGTCAATGCTGGTTGTTATATCACTGTAAAAGGTCATAGGGTCATCCGATTGGCCCCAAACTTTTTATATAGCTCCTCACTGTGACTTCAGAAACCCGTGTACGAAATCTGAATGATGTCCTCAAACCGTTCGGGGGTCAGGGAACCAACGAACAGACTGTTTGTCGGGCCTTCCCATAAAGTAACCACGGCTACTTAATAAAAAATTAAGGGTAGTTAGGGGATGGTAAATCCCGTATGTGGGGATCTATACTATATCTTCAAACAACGAGACTGGAATTTTCTGGTTTTATTCCTACCAGACTTACATAAACTCATGATTTTGTTCCAATGCGCAGTGTCGCAGTCATTGCCAATCTCATTGTTCATGGGAATGGGAAAATTGCTAATGAATTTTAGCCAGCTTTTGTGTGACTGGGAACATTAGATTTGAGATGGAGAATCTTTGTGCTAGTTATGCTTACATGTTTGCATTTATTATTGCATTTTACCAATCAAATGCAATAATTATATTTTTATTGTCTCTACTATGTATACAAAGGCGAATGAGGATCTGGGAGACATTTGAGCACTCGCACATGCTCAAAAGTATCCGGTCATACCATTTCTGCAGAATGTTGTCAGTGCTAAAATCTTTGTACATATTCATGCCATTTTAATCTCGTGTGCTGCAGATACATAACTATAGGTACATATCTGGGACCAAAAAGTACCAGAGGCAGATGTACATAATTCAAGCATATATTATTATTACTGTCGCATTCACATTCATATGCCTTTTTCCTGTCTCTAAGGGCATTTTGGCTTCCACCCCATTGGTCAATTTATTTGAAATGCACTCCTCTGATTGGTCAT
>JAAAYG020046731.1:0-11990 GCA_009936455.2 Tomocerus minor
GATACCTAACCTACCTAACCTATTTTTTGGTAAATACATACAGGGCCACGCACTACAAAGACAGCGACAGTTTGTAAGTACGACATCACACAAATGTGTTTTGATATGTAGAAACGTTATATTGTAGTAATGAACCAAATAAATGCTGAAACTTTAATAAAACTTTGTAAACTGTTTTAATATTTGGCAACTTGATTTACAATGCGGCATTGAATGTAGATTTGCTTAGTAATGAAAGCAATGATTAAGGCATAAGCTAAAAATATTACGTTCATAAAAGCATCTAAATAAATCCAAAAACAATTCGTGTTTCTATTGTAAATGTAATCAACACAAATATATGCTATTTGTAGGATCGGAATTAATTTTACATTTACATCGATAATTGAAATTAAAACGTCTAATTGTAATGCAAAGTTTATGGAAGCATATTTTCTTTGGTAATAGGTCCGCAACTTGATCGCCTGCATTCAGAGCCTTCACTCTAGTAAAATAGACGAACCTCTAATGGCTCTAATTGAATCATATTGAAAAGCATATTCAGGCAATAGTATGAATATATAATAAGATCATTTTCCATTATTGCTAAAACTGAATCCATAGCTAAATCTGTTGCATCCAATTGATAGTGTTGGCTTCCGACATTACGCAATATAAAACTGCAATGTTTATGCTGTCATTGAAATAAACATCTCTGTATGAAAGTTATGACTGACCCTGTGCGTAAACAATGTACAATAAGTTACCCATTTGTAATGCATTACATTATTCTTGGCGCATTTGTGATGTAATGCAGCATTGTATTTATTACGAGTTCCCTAGCTCATAAAACCATCACTAGAAAGAAAAAGAGCATGAAATTATATTTATGGCTTTATGACGGCTACGCTCCTTAACGATATTGCATTTCCAACAAACAGACGTCCGTCTTTTCCAGACGGGATTTCAGGTACTATCGTCTTTATGCATTTATCTTTGCATGCACATAATCTAAAAATGTACTTGCTCACGGTTCTACTGACTGTCTACTTTACGCTGCACTCTTATCATTATAAAAATTATCATAAGGCACTAAAAATCTTTCCGTAACGACCGGACTCGACCGGCTTAATACTTATAAAAGGCTTACTCCTCTCCACTTAACATTATACATCTATTAGAAATGTAATGGCATGGTGTGTAGGTATTAACATTAAACTAACAACTTCTGTTATCTCTATTTCTTTCTATTTCCTTTTTCTCAAAACCTCCATAACTTCTCATAATATTATTCCTCAACAATAGTTTCATATTTCGGGAACTTCATAATGGTATTATACTACAGTCGTAAAATTTTATTCATTAGATTTTATAGGGATTGCCTTTCTTTATGTGTCGAAAATGAAAACTTATATACAGATTTAAAGTTCACGGCAGTATATAAAAGTCAAGAAACACCTTCATATATCAAAATGATCCACCATGGTTTATTGTATGATCTGCGTTTGTAATTTTACATGCTGTCATGCAATTATTCGTTGAGTCAAATTAAAGCTCTACGAACAGAAATACCAAATTATCAATTTGCAATTATGTAGTGCGTATGCTTTTTTAGCCTTTTAGTTTTTTTAGCCTGCAAAAACTGGAACAGGTAAACTGTGTGTACAAATGTTTCATTCATTCGGGTGTCTTTATTATCTCAAACGAATTAAAATGGGTTTACATAAAAAGGAAGACTTACAAAAAAGGAAATTAAAATGTTTGTGTCAGTATTTCAAGGAAAATATTCGTTCAACAAAACATTCTGCTGATACAAATAGGTACCACTATGTATGTAGGTACCTACTCCATTTAGCAATTTGAACTTATAATGAAATATCGAAAATGTTACTTATGATAAATGGTAAGGAGTAGCGGATAAAATGATTTCATCAAGTGCAGGGGGTACACAGTTTAGCCTAGTTTAACCTGCCCACAAAAAACGTTACATAAAATTCCATGGGAAACTGACAACTAGAAAAATCTGCTGGCATAAGTGATGGTATCATCTAATGAAGTGATTTCGCAAAAAAACTGAGTTGAATTGAAGGTATATGATTTGAAAAGATTTAGACTAGGTACACCATAGAATATCGTAATGTGATTCGTCATTATGATAGTTGTCATTGTCGGTTGGTCGGATTTGATCATATCGCTCTTCTTTAATCTTGCTTGCCAATTGAAGGTAATCGTTAATTTGGCTTGGGTACCTTAGACCCTTACCATAGCATGTATGTATGTAACTGATATGAATATCTAGCAACAGAATTTCTACAGGAAACGGCGCAGCCAGCATGTTCTGTTTCAACCAAGGGAAAGTTGAACTAAAAGGGCTACAAAACATTTCATATATATACTGAATTCTGTTTTAATGGCTCCGGCTAAAGAAAACGAAAAAAAGCCTACAGCTTATATATATCTTGATGTACATAGTATTTTGAAATAGAATTTTCCTCACGAGTATTACCCAACTAAAGCTTGCTAAAATAAATTGCAAACTGCAAAATATTGAAGAGGTACGTGGGAAATAAAATTCTCCCTATTATTACACGAATCCCTTTCGCACAAAATATGATTCTAGCATAGCTACATGTAAATTGCAGTGTGGCTTGCTAATTGCTAGATTGTTAAAGGGTTAAAATTTTGTAATACTATTATCAAACTGTGTTTTAAAGCTGTTATTTAGACTAAGATGATAGAAATGGTTAATTTTTGCGCATTCTTGTAGCATTATAATAAAAATGAATGTTAATCTTAAGTAGAGACGCATGTACATTAAATTTTCCAGTCTGTTGGAAAGTACAATGCATAACTAACTACTCTTTAGCGTCTTTTGGTTCGTTATTGAGTTAGACAAAGATATTGAGGAATCTCCAGACGTTTTTCTTGCACGGAGGTTTTGTAGACATTGGATAATATTGTCGGAGTGGTTTTGTTGCAGGGAGGATATTCAGTCATGCCAACATTCACAAGTGACTAAAAGAAGAATGCATAGCTACAATATAGTATATAGGTAGGTACTATATATTATGAAGGTATTTTAGCAAAGTAGCAGGTAGTAAGTAGTAAGCTCCTAGTATCAACCTATGATAATCCCACTTTCCTCTATGGTTGTTAAGATAAACAAAACTATATTGAACTGAAGGAATCCCAGACGAGTTGGTTTATCGCGAAGAAAAAACGATTAAGGATTGTGCAATATGTAGCCATGCATATTAAAAGGTGTGGGACTGTTAGTTCCAAATTGCTAACAAAGGGATGCTTGGTTTACTTGGTTAGTTTGCACTTAAGTACCTACTATATCTGCTACCATGCATGCATTGCATTGCCACCATATCATCCAACAACCACCACCGAACTCTCCTCGTCCACTAGATACATATTGAAGGCTATTACATGTATATCGTTACACTACACATTACACGCCATCGCACACACACCGTCCTATAGCATTGCAGCACCTTGTCTACCTACAATCGTCAATTTGCAGACAGTTTGCAATTCTGAAATAAGGTATAAGGGGAGAGTGTATATGTATGAAGGCAAGTCAAGTAAATCCAGTCCTGTCCCAGCCACATCCTGTAAGTAAATCTAATCTATCTCCTTTGTGCATCTGATGAGAACTCACTTAATGCTCTTTTCTCTCCCTTTCTTCCAGACTTGACTCAACACTCAACAATTCACTTTTTACATGTCTAATTTTCTAACAAACAATTCTATGGGAATCTTTTTAACGCTAACTGTCCAACTTTTACGCTAATGGCCAGCACAAACGAATTTCAATCAAAATTTGTTTTTATGGATATCAGAAATGAGCCAAGTGCATAATAACCTTCTAGTTAACTGTTAGCTATATTTATTGTTCGTCTCAAATTGCATTTTTTAACCGGTAATGGCCACAGTATTCACCGGTAATGGATAAGCAATGTTCAAAAACCACGTAATGGCTATAGTGCCCATTGTTTACTACGCAATTTGATACACATTTAATACGTTAAATGAAATAACAATGTTTTTTTTGGATGCGCAAACTTACATTATCACAGAGGAAAATATTTTCCCTGCAAAACAATATTATCTTGTTGCAACAAAGGCAATTTTTTTAAAATTAAATTATGATTCTTATATAAATTAAATCAATTTACCCTACGGTAAGTGCAATGGGGATTATGATATTTGTCTGCCGTTGCGTGAATGCTACTTAGGTATTCCAGCAATTAAACTTTTCCTGATTGATGCTTCCTACGAAAATTATTTAGTAGTTTTTAGATGTTTATAAACGTGTTGTTGGGAGATTGTAGTGCTTACCTACTTGTAAGTTGTAACTTTAAGTTAAAGTGAGTTATTATATTCTAATAAATGAAATGAAAATATTATGGGAAATAAAGATATTAGACTATTCGTTCTCAAGAATTCTTTTCTTCCACAAATGTCATGTTCATTTAAGAGTTAATTGGAGACAGAAAAACTTATTATGTCGGCTTTTTAAGACAATTGTTTACAGACCTGCCTGATACCGGATACAATGTCTAAATGCCACTACATCTAATATTATCTAGTATGTAGGTATTGTTACACATTGTCACAATTGTTTTAGGACTAATGGGTAGCTATAGATTTTTCTGGGGATTTACAACAAATTGCAGCACACATGACGTCTCCGTCTCATTAAAGATAATGTTAATGTGTGCATTAAACTGTCCATTTAAAAGGAGTCCACAGAGGATTTCCGAATCACACAATCAGACATTTCCCTTCAACGAGTGATTCATTAAAAATAATTATGATATAAGTACCCATCACACCGTATTATTACAACAAACTTATCCATAACCTCATAATATGATATGTTCAATTTACTTTTCTATTTCGTTTTATTCTACAACAAAAAATGCAGACTGCTGCGTGATACAAGAGATTACAATAACAGATAACGTTTTCCAAGAACAGTTTGTCTGAAAAATTGTATAAAATAAAGTACATGTTGTAGGCACTACTATAAACTATATTGTACGATTTAAAAACATTAATTACATTGTAAAATTGACATGATATACCTGTGTAGATTGTGTCTCATAAAAGCTACCTGTGTATAATATATTCTTACTACTTTTTTAGAGTATCCAAATGATTAATTATACATATATATATTATATATTGCTTTGTTTATACACAATATGAAAAAAACATAGCCACCACATCTATTTCTAATCCCCCACGTATGTATCTAGCAAAAATCTGTAAATCTAAATTTGGTTTTGAAGTCTCAAATTAGAGAAGCTACCAAGCTTCTACCATAACTTGTCTTCGAAGGATTTCTTCTTTTAACTGTAAATATTTTTCATCTTTGAGCTTGTGTTTACTAGCGATTTTTGGGGAAGATTAACACAACCTGCAAATTGGGAATTCGCTTTGGGTTACAAAATTAAAATTCGCACAGCATTGAACATCAAGTTTTAATTCACTTAGAATTATTGCTCATAAACTTGTGAAAATATGCGCATTATCTGTGTTGTAAATCTTCGCCCTTTCAGCTCTTTATTGGAACATAAATTGATTACATAGAAATGGTTAAACCTGTCCATCTTCACAAATTCAACTTAGTTATTCTGATTATTATAATTATCAATTTCCAGAGTTGTTTCTTCAGATTTCAATTGCGTAATAGTAATCATGTTATATTAATAATGTTCCTGAGGCCCTTTAAGAATTATACTAATGGTTACGTCTTATTACAAACAGATAGTATGGTTTTAATTTTACAAAGTACAAAGTGCTACATTGTAGAAGTCTAATTTCTTTGTCCAGTGCCTTCAGTTCCCTTACAACATACATCATGCATGTATCTAGTTACTTAGTTTGCATAATATAAGTATTTGTCTCATATATAAACACATATAGATACATTTGCATCGGACAGAAAGTTTTTACCAAATCATCATGTAATAAATATGACTTTTACAACATGACTGTGAATGGGCATATTATGACTACATATTATGACTACATGCTATGTAAGAATACATTTTAAACTAACTTTAAACTCATGTCTTGTGCATTTGTGTGTTAGGGACACAGAGGACCTAGTATTTGATATACTATAATCAATAAATAAGAATGTATCATTGAATAATTATTAAACAAAGGGTGCAACTACGTTTACCAACTTTGTATTATGGTATGATGGAATATTTATAAGTTAAAAGCAGGACTTGAAATATTGAATTTTACTTTTGAAGTGCAATCATCATTAAGATTTAATTCAAGCCTATTGTAGTAGTAGTACTTGTTAAAAGTAGAATGGGAGAGCAGGTATTGTTCTGAGAACTGAGAGAGTCGAGTGTGGGAGTGTGCCTTAGTGTTTCAGTTTCAGTCTATTGAGAGCTACTGTAAAATTCTTTCCGTCTGGCTCAGACTGCTTTCTGTTGATCATGCACTTTGGTTTTCTCCCATAAGATAAAAGTTGCTATAAGACCATGAACTTTAATTTCATTCAATAGTTGCTGTGAACTGTGAACCATCCGTTGCAAAGCTCTACGGTTGCTGAACCTAGCCAACAGTAAGTCAACCTAACGTAACATTACGTAACGTAATACGATTCTCAAGAGCATTTATTTTCATCCATTGAGAAATCTTAACTCAAGCATCAAGACTTTAACAAATGCATGCTCCTTACCTTACGGCTTAACCATTAAAGCACTGGCATGGCACACAGCACAAAATCCTCGACTAGGGATGTGATGTGCAGACGGAGAGGAAACGCTACAAACGTCTACATTGTTCAATGCAGCACCAGAATGAATTTTTATGATGAATTCAATGAGAACTTGACACATCTCTAGTTCCTCATACTTAAGTTACGCAGCTAGATTACCCACCTTTAATCTAATCAAATTACAGCACAGTACACAATGAAAATGCTAGCAATTAAATGAATCTGCACTTCTTCTTTTTAAAAACATTTTCATTACTACATTCTTAGATGTTAGCTGTAAAGCTACAATTAATAAAATTGTAGCTTATTATTCATACTAAATACTTGCTGGTACATTTTCATTCAAACTATTATAACATTTCTGTCATATTAGATGCATAAGCACAATAAAAGTCACTATCAGTGATCAAGCGAGGCAAATAATTAATTCCACTAAAGGGAAATGAAAATACTATGTGCATTTATGAATGAAGAAAATATCCTTTCTAAGAAAGTACAAGACACAGTACAAATGTTCAGCTTTACGCAAGGGAAGCCAATGAATTTTTAAAGCAAAGAAAAAGACACGTCAAAGAGATTCCCATACGTTGATTAATATCATTCATAAAGACCAATTCTGAATGAAAATACATTTAACATTAATTAACAATTTTCCAAGAATTTATTTCTTTGCTATCTATGTCGACAATATAGAGTCGTCAAATAAGCCGTAGGTAGTTGTTCAATCCTGGACTGTGTAAATCATGCAATGGGAAAAGGGGCTGGTTACTTTGTGCAGTAAGTTTATGATTAGTAACACATTTTGATGTGTTGATAATTTAAACAACTATATTTTTGTTAGTGATTATGTACACACATATGGAACAAAAAAGGATTCTATGTAGAATGTACTAATAAGGAGTAAAGGAATTCCTGGTAATTAAGGCTAAGTATACAGTAACTAACTCTACATGGTATACTTTAATTTTTAATAACTAACACTAGCAGAGGGTTAATTACTATTTTCTGAGAGAGCATGAGTTGAGTTGCAATAGCGAGAGCTGTGCAAACGCTGAATGAAATGCGTGCTTATCAAATACTATATCTAACACTGATGTGAATGCTGGTTTAGTAAACATGTCATTATACTTCTTTCCAACATATTGGACTAGTATGATATGCTTAGACTCGCCATGAAAATTGCTATTTAATTCTATAGAAATTCAATTATCTATGTATTTTTAACTTAGGAAGCTAAATTGTAATCCAATTTTCCATTTTGGGGCTAAATCGAGCGTACCAGTTAAGTTATGTCATACAGTCTTGGTCTATTTGATTTCGCATTCCGTAATTACAATTAGGAAAAGAAAACCAGCCCATTTAGAGTAATATATTAAGGGTGGAACGAATTCCTTGCTCACATGTCATGGGCGGTGTAATAGATTTATTCACAGACGTATAGTGGATCCCGGATGGTGTTGTTGTTCACACCATGCGCATCCTACCCAGTACTATTTTTGTAGATATAACTACTTAATGTATAATCACCATTCAATGCTATTACTTAGTATTGTGCGTGTAACTGTCTGTGTAACCTAACTATTAAACATAACTGCATGAACATTATTTCTTCACTAAAATTTCCAACTACATTCTGTTGCACATATTTATATACAAAGACAAAATGTTCCAATTTTGTAAATATTTATTGAAAAAAAGTTATTTTATCATATACAGTATTTAAAATCACTATGAACGTACATAATAATTTACATTTATTTTTAATGTGCAAACATTTCTCCCAATCGAGTCACAACGGACCTTATAATATTATGTTACACGCAAAAAGATTATCAATTCCCAAAGTATATACACAAAAACTTTCTCTCCTAAAACGACACATTTATTGTTACTTGAACTAATAGCAGGAAACAGTTCTTTTCATCAAATACACTCTTTGGCTACAAAATGCAAAAATTACAATCCCAACAAAAACAAAAGCAATAATTTTAAAATAGATAAGGATAAGGTCGATTCATGACAGGTATAGTCAAATCGGAGTACAAGTCATTTCTTTGAAGACTCCATTTTCTTACAAGCCGAAATTAGCTTGTCATTTATTTTGCACTCCGAGTCTAGTTCTTGCAAGCATTTCTCGTAGGCCACTTTTTGTTCGACAAGCCTTTGCAACTCTTGTTGCAGTCGCTCAACTGAAATTGGATATTGCATATTAACTTTATTTTACTGAATAGTAGTTATTTCAGTTCTAGGTTTAATCTCTTTACTTTAGGATCTAATTTTCATTAAATATGAGAATGTGTTGATACTTACCTACCACCTTTTCGGAATGGAACCTTTTGTCTATTTTGGAACAAGTTTCTTTCATCCCATCGGACAAATTTGATAGCTGTTTTAAAAATTCTTCTCGTCCAGACGCAGAAGTGCACGCCCTGTATATATGCGAATTGAAATAATTATGTTCTAAAGACTGAGAACTAATCCCATTTGTATAAGTATATTTGTATCAAAGTCTTGTAACTTATAGGAAAACATCATTTCGAAATAACAGAAAAGAAATATAGAATGACTTACTGCTGATAAGAATCGACAATTGAATTCAGTAATGATAACTCCTTTTCAAGGTAACGCTTTGTATCCTCTAATGAGTTGTATAGACTGAAAAACTGTTTGGTTTGTCTATGGGTGGCTGAAACTAAACATAACAATTTATACTTATGAAATTACAAACTGGAAAACATTAACCGTTCGGAAGTAAAAATGGCTATACTGCAGCATGTACTTGATACTATATTTATTCTGTATATTTGTAATTTTTGAAGAAAAGAGAAAACAAGTCTGCTAGAGTATACAAGTCAATTTTCACTAAAAAAGATATGAGAAAATGTGAGAAGCGAATTGCACCAACATTATGTACTTATTTGATTGCCATAATTGATCCTGTAATACAACTTCTTTATACATGCTGTTTGTTGCTGAAGAAGGATACCATTTTACATTGTACACCACAGAAAATTATCTTACATAAGTGCATGATAACATTTTAATAACTTACCTTGATTGTATAGTTCAGCAAATCGCAATCTGTATTCTCTTAGCTCCGTTCGATTAGGGACTTGTTCAATTTGTCTTTTTAAAGTAGCAACTTTTCGGTTTAATGTTGCCAACTCAGCACGTCCGGATATTACTCTAGCCTTGGCACGACTAAGCTGTGCTTCAACATCCCCTTGCGACGTCTCATTATCCTCTGAAATAAAAAGTGTCAGAATGTAGAATATAATTGTGTTTATTTTCATAACTCTTATATTTTCCCCTTACTTATCATACATAATAATGCATTGGTCACATTTCTTTTGAAAATGTGAAAGTGTAATCCAATATCTTTAAGTATGACTTAAAAGAAATATTTGAGTATTATTTTAGTTAGTATTCAAAAGTAGACAGAAGATGAAAATTATCGTTTTTCATACCCAATACCCGTAAAGAATACTTTTAAATCTCGATGACGCAAATAATGGAGCTACAAGCTCTGATTACATCATTTATATTACTTTCTCCAGAGAAAGTAGTAGCATTGAGAGAAAGTACATCAAAATAGTTGGATTTCACAACCTCTGACTCTCCTAGTGTAACTGTAATAGTGTTATTAATGTTAACCAGCGTGAGCAATACCATTCACTGACGGAAATTGAAAACAGAAATATATGAAGGGACAAAATTGAAACACGAATATTCGTAATTCTCAACTTCTAATAAAAGAAAGTTCTATATCGCTAAAAATTTAAGAGTCAGTAATGCTAGAAACAAAATGTTGCAGTTTTACATAAGTTTAATGCAGTAAGAAACAATATACCTGCTTGATCAGATAAAAGCTGTAGTCTCTCGAGCTCTTCATGGCAAGTTTGTTTAAACTTCTTTTCGTCTGATTTTAACCTCTCATATGTGACAATCAGCCTTTGAATTTCTTCGGTAGTTTTATCATTATTGTTCTCGGTTGAACTTAATTTCAGTTCCTGCTGCTCCGCATCAACTTTCGTGAGTAGTTTTTGAATTTCTTCGACTTGACTTTCAAGTAAACTCAATGTAGTCTTTTGCTCCTCTTCTTTTCTTTCGAAACGCTCCAATTTGGCATCTAATACTTTATTGTGTTCTATCAAAGCGGAGACTAGGTTTGTTCCATGACTATTATTGTTCGAATTTTTCTGGAATATATAATGAAAAATAAATATGATTAATAATGCCTTAGTGTAAATAAGTCATTATTTATGCAGAAACAGATTTGTTTTCATTTACTAACACCGACCCAGTCATTCCAATAGTACAGTTCAACTAAATCCCAAGTAGTAAAACACATTGGGGAAAGATATAACATTGAAATTTGGTGTGAAAGGGAAAGCTTTCATCAACCACTTCCAATGAATTTCGTTAAAAGTTAACTCTGTTCCCAACAATTAAAAATATGTGTCCGAAGATGTTCAAAATACAATTGAGCGTCCTTGTCTATATTATTGTATTGCCGGCGTCAGAAATCCTTCATAGTACTTTCTCCATGTAAAACCCGTAGCTGTGTTCAATACCCCTTCGGTGTATCTTATTTCGTTAAGACTGTTTTAATTTTGTTTTCACTAATTTTATATTCGAAATAATTTTTCCGGATGGCAATATTCCAGGTTGACAACTCTTTGTTGCCAACTCCAATTGGGGATTTTCGAAAATGAAAGATGGGTCGAAAATCTACCAATGCAATGACATCAATAGAGGATTTTAATAAGCCGATTTTAATAGTTACGATCAAACGAGGTGGCAAAGGGGTTTCCAGGTCTATATGTATTTTTTCCAACTTGTTCCGAACCCTTCAAAACATCAAATCTTTGCCAATCCTATAAGGGGGAGGTGGTCGGAGAGTATCTATTATCCTTGAGTGCATACAATTTGTCGCTTCAAATACTGCCTTTCACCAGTAGAGAATGTCTTAGTGTAAACCCTAGGAGCGGGAACCGTGTGTCTGGGGTTGGTTACCTTTGTTTCCCGGGTCGGGGTCCTTCTGCCATCAGTAGGGACCAGGCACTTATCAACAAAATCCACGAATGTTTAAGGGAAGTTTTTGATTTCAAATGCTATCTATTCTGCATGCATGATAAACGATTGTGCATGTGCATTTGAGTGGGTGAATATTAATTTGGAGCTAGATGCAAATGCGAATTAATTCGTTTAAATGGGTAAACGCTGCATAATTTGTAAAGGTCGATCACAGGGAGAT
>JAAAYG020046742.1:0-11986 GCA_009936455.2 Tomocerus minor
CAAAAGGCCGACATGTGGCCTGCGTGGATACCTAATCTTCCTTTTTCATGCTCATATGACCTGATTGACCTAAAACTGTTCCAGTTATGTATGAGAAGTTGAAGTGGAAATATACACATCTACCGCGCCTCCTTAAGCACACAAATTGAAGTCGCGGGATCGCACAGCCACTCTGGGTCTGTTTTAGATTGGCTTGGCTGCAGGTCTGTTTTCTATTTGCTTGGCGATGCTCAGGTGTGTGAAGTAAAATCCATAATGAGAATACTAAGTTTGTTCCTTCTATTAGTTCAAGGAACACAGAACGCCACTAAAAGGTGTTCGGTGAGATGAGTGTAGATTGGTAAACATGAGACTTGCATACCATACCACGTTGGAGAAACGAGAATACAATTCAACATTTCACACAAGCTATTTCGTCGCTGATGATCAGCACGCCCAAAACATATATTTATTACTTTAAGGAGGGGTTGAAGCTTTGCAAAGTCCTGGTTTAAGGCAAGACAGCTTAGATTAGAGCATAGAAATGGACAATTCTGACAGTGCCCCATATTTTTTGAGGGTAACCTGCCCTACATTTCCAAATTTATAATTGCATATGAGAAACGTCTGAAGTTTTTTGGAGTAGGGGTAATGCGATGGGAGAAAATGTATTTTGAATTTCGAAGATAGTTGTCACCTTCAGCTCAATGCACCCTCGATTTTTTTCTACTTTTTTGATATTTTTTGCAACTCAGAATTTTTTTTAAATGTCGAAATGTAGATTTTGGGATTTTGCAGCTGAAAATCCTGGGGCGGCAGGAGCGGGAAGTGAAAGGGAACGTGCATGAACATAATGGTCAATGGCTATACGCTGTTCAACTCTACTCTCCTTTAATGTGTGCTGTGAAGTAGGCTGACGTTATTTATACTCACCACAATATTTTTAAATTTTATCGCACAATATAATCTAACATTTCCAGTTGCCCACTACTCCTTAAAATTGTAATGTAATGACCACTAATGATTTATTGAGCTGGTTCTTTTTTTCTTTGTCTCCATATTTATAAGTTTTAGAACTTTCTATTACAGCAACGGGAATTTAAAACATTCCCTTTTCTTGTAATAAATATACGTCTTATCTACACAAATGTATTCAAAATCAGAATAATTTCGTTGTCACGCAATAACTGCGGTTATATCTTGATTCAAGTAAATGATTGATATATGTCGCTGTTATTCAAATGTATTAGTTTTAAAAAACTTTTGAATTCTAAGAAATTCTCCAAATGTAGCATTCATGAATTTTTAATTCTTTGTGTGGAATATTAATGAACACAAAAGTTTGTGTTATGTTGTCAAAGTTGGTAAGTTGGAAGGGTTCATTTGTATTACATTTACTAATACTATGATAACTGTTTATGGTGTGTCGTATTTCGTTTATTTCATATTGCTGCAAAAAAAACTGATGGATTTACTACATTTTTAAATTATTGCGTTGTCACTGCCATATTACTATTTATACACTTCAAGTAATGTCACTGACCATTAATTCACTTTGTTGTAATTTCGTGGTGCAACAAGAACATTAATTATTAATAATGCTCTGGCATTCAGTCATTATCATCAGATGCGTGGTAAAGAAATTATCCGTCATGGAAAGGAAATATGGACAAATAAAGAAAATCGCTTTTAAAAAAAGCAGATAATAGGTAGACATTGTAAATGGTCAAAGTTAGTGAACGCTGTTACCATGGATTCTCGGGGTAACAGGTTGGCCCGTCCGGATGTTTGCAAATTAAAATTTCACTTTTTTTCAACTGGGGTCAAAACTGACGATTTTGACCCCAGTCTGCATTGTAAACTCTATATGCATTACAGCTCAATAGAACTGAATTTCTTGAATGAAAAAAAAATTTAATTTGCAAACATTTGGACGGGCTAACCTTCCTAGCGAAAATCCATGTTAACAGGTTTAAAAATTTTGATAAATGGTATTTAGTGTCTGCGCAAATAATATAAATAATTTTTTGCATTTCTTTTGATATGAAATTATGCTTTATTATTAAAAAATAGGCAATTGCGGGGAAACGTCAATAAGTTTTAATATCCAATCAATATCAGTAATGTGTTAATACCCATTCCTATGTCATCCAAGTTCCTCCGCAAAAATGAAGGTACAGAATATGATACTGAAAAAGAAAACCGGGAATATAGGGCAATCACATGAAATGGTATAAAAGAGTTTGGATTTATTTTCTTTTAGACGTATTCTAGAATTAAAACTGGCATCACTGGGATTCTAGGTACTACAATTATTATAGCAAAGGCTACTGCCGATTTTATCAAAAAAACAATTAAAATGTTTTTTTGATAAAATCGGCAAAAACTTTATTTGTTTGTTTCCACAAATTCTATTCAGAGTGACGTAGTCGCTATGTACGCATCGGTGTCTGTCTGTCTATCCGTCCGTCCGTCCACGTTACGATATCTTTTGAACCGATTGAAGTACAACGTTCAAATCTGTCTGTCATCTGGAGGTCAAAAGGGCTCATGACCTTTATTATTTTGTTATGAATATTATTTCAGCGCTTAGACAATTCAATTGGAGGTCTCACCAATAATATAGTCATGCATCCAGTGTTAGGAACATTTAATGAGTAAATTGTATTATGGGAGAAGTGTGGTTTCTGTAGCTCCACATATTCTTCCCTGCAAAACGGATGACACATTCGCAAATCAAAACTAGTGCAGAAAATAAAATTCCTATTAGGAAAAAAGACAAAACAGGGATCAATACATTGACAGATATTGGAGAATTTGGCTTGATTTTTCTTTTGATGTTTTCCTGAGAGAAAACTGCCATCGTTAAAACTCCGTTAGGTAGGATTGAATTTGACGGACTATTAATTTTCAACTGAACATCCTGTATGGCTCCTAAAATGGTAGTCTTGCCAGTGAAATATTTCCATCTGTCATAAATTCCTGATTCGTAAAGATGAGAGAGCATTAACTTAAACCACCGAACAAAATAGCATTTATTCATCTGCCATGGAATTCTTGTAAGGAACGTGTTGATATCTGAACCCAAAAACGTTTCGTGGTCGTGCTCTTCCGAAAGTGCCAGAAAAGCTGATTGTAAAGTAGATATTTCTTCCTCCACTCCCAAAAATATATATCTTTTTGGAAGAGTAATGTTCACACCGTTGCCTTCAATTTCTTGATGCTCAATAGTCGCTATTGCCAAATCTTGTGGTAGGGAACCTTTGAGAAATATTAAAATTTTCTGCAGATGGTCGAAATATTGTGGATATGTCCCACTCATCATTTCCGGAAGAATACCGTCCTTTAGCATTGACATAACCGTCCCGGTATTTAAATAACCTGCCAGTGTGAAAATTGGGTAAATCCCTTTCGCAATTTCTTCAGTATTTTTAGGAACTTCGATATCCACACTTTTTGTTAGGAATGAGTACAGTTTTCCTTTGTAGGCACCTGTTAAGACGATTGCAGTCATGATCCAAATTGAATTAATAATCATCGCTTGATTTGAATTGTATTTTCTCGAATGGTGAACAATTGTCGTGCTATGACTTTGTTCCAAGTAAACAGTCAATAGTTCAAATGCTGTCAATCTTAAAGTTCCTTCATCAAAACTTATAAATTTGGACCTAAAATCTTTCCAGTTAATTGCATTTCTTTTGGTATATACTTTTGCCCATGTGTGAAATATTTTAAGAAAAAACAGCACCACACAAAAACTAGTAAATATTGCGATCCATGTACCAGAAGATAGTGGGGCATGCAAGGCATTTTCATTCGATCGGGAACTTTCAGAGATCATCAATGAACGGAAACAGGAAAATGATTCAGCCGACGACAGCCATACATGTCGCTCTCTACAGAATACAACAAAATTAGTGACATTTAAAGAACAAAGGTTTATTCTATTATTTTTGTTCTTATTATTGAAGTATAATATTTATTTACTGTTTTCTTCTGTCCATAAATGCCTCATTGCTCAAAGCATTTGAGAAAACTTGACTGTTGATATGAGCTACAACCAGCAATGGATCCTTGGCATGCCCTGGAGGTGGTCCAACAACTGTGTAGTTGAAAAACTGTCCCAAAATTTGATGAGCGCAAACCTTTTCGGCCAGATATGTCCCCGACACATAAATACTACACTTTCCTAACGAATTTAGATATTGGAGCAAGGGTCCAACGTAACTTAATCCGTCATTTACATATCCTCCGAATTGATTTTTGTGCACCACTTTCCAAATTGAATAGACTGTAGCAATAGAAATCTCATTAGCAGGTAGAGGATTTAGAAGATTACGGCATACTTTGCGAGGTTTCGTACAAATCAATTGTAAAGATCGTTCTACATGAAAGTAAATGCTCGTTAGTCTATTAATATGAAGATTTCCGTAAAGGATTACAATGTAATTATCATGGAGTAATTTTTGTATAAAATCTCTTTTTATATCCTCGAATACAAAAAACACGAAATTTGGGTCCTCATTAGCCAACACGAGAGAACTTACATAATTGAGTTGACTAAGAACTTCAACCAATTTTGAACTGTCGATAAAATACACTTGAGCAAAGCACGGAGTATATTTTGAATTTCGAAACACATTTCTTGGGTGCTGATCCTTACTAATATTCAATTTTACTTGACTGCTGTATCGTCCGTTCAATTGTTTTAATGGATTATCTAATATAAACGAAGTCAATTTCGAATGTGCAATGTACAGCTGCAACAAACTTTCTAGATTCATTTGCCATTTTACTTTATCAAATTCTCCAACTATTCTTACCAAACACCCTGACGTCAATTCTACTAGATTCCGTCTCGCAGGCGAATCTAATTCACATTTTATAGATGGAAAAATTTGAAGCACTGTAAATGTTACAAATAATAACCGTTCCCAAAGTAAAGTCATCGCTTCAAATTTTCAAATTTATTAAGACAACTTTGAACACATCCCCCTTTTGTTATACTTACACTGGTACGGGTAAAATATGCCACAATATTTTTATTTGAAATATTTCTGTACTATGGATCGGCCAGTTTTTCTTCATCCGTAACTTAATTGTTAAATGTTCGTGTGAGACATGCTATTTGCATGCAATGAGATTACCTCAAAAGAAAAATGTTGAGTATTTATATATAGAAAATTATTTGTGAATACCATATCACTGCTTGGAGTAATGATAATACTTCCATAGAAGCTGTTTCGCATGCACAAAAGGGGTTAGTTACTTATTACGTTAAGGAAGGATTGTAACTTTGCAATATCCCGATATCCCGAAAACGGCATAGAGTACAGCAATAAGATGTATATTTTTGACTTTGTCCCATATTTTTCGAGGGCACCGTGAGCAACATTTCAAAAATTATAACTCCATATTAAAAAATAAGGATTTTGTAGAGTCGGCATAATGCATTGCAACAGCACACGTAGAGGAAGATAGTCGTGGCCCTCACCTCAAGGTGCCCTCGAATTTTTTCAAATACGAATTAATGACTACACGCTGTGCACGCCACCCTGAAGTAGGCTTACGTTCAGAGGCTATAACCGAACTCCAAACCTAGCCAATTTACCATGGAACATTGTATAAGGAATCAGAAGAATTTGCCAAATTGTGCGAAATTCTTCTGAATACAGCCATTACAGTCCAGAAGAATGTCGCACAATTTGGCAACATTTTTCTGATTCCTTCTAGAATATTTCATGGTAAATAAGCCAAAAGTGATTGTTTTGAGCTTGGTTTTAGCCTCTGCTTACGTTATTTGCACTCACCAATATTTTAAAACTATATATGATCTACCATCTCAAAATCCCCACTACTCCTCATCAATGTAATCTAATGTCCACTTACTATTTATTGTGCTGGTTCTCTTTTTCTTTGTCCCCTTTATAAGTTTTAGAACTTTCTATTACAACAACGGGAATTTAAAACATTTCCATTTCTTATAATCAATACGTATCACCTAAACAAATATGTAGGTATTCAAAATCAGAAAAATTTCGTTGACACGTAAAAACTGTGGTTACTAAGCCCAGTAAATAGTTTGCTGCGTGACGCAATTTTTCAAATGTATTCGTTCTACAAAAGATCTGAATTGCTCTAAATATAGCATTCATAAATATTTATTTCTTTGTGTGGAAAATTGATGAATGCAAAAGTTTACTTGTGTTACTTATAATAATATTGTCAAAGTTGGTAAGTTGGAAGGATGTATTACTTTTACTATGATGTCTGATTATGGTGTGTCGTACTTCGTTAATTATGTATCGCTGTAAAAAATTGTGGATTTTTAGATTTTTAAATTATTGTGTTATCAGTATAAATCTCAGTTGTGTAATTGAAGTAATGTTGCCGAGCATTCACTTTGTTGTAATTTCGTGATGGAAGACAAACATTAATTAATTTTAGTTGAGATTTGATGCATATGCAAAATCTCGTGATGGAAGGCCTGCCCCAAAAATTATTACTAATTAATAAAGAAGCGGAAATTTGAAGTTTTTGAATTTTTTTTGTTTCGAAATTATTTCGTATGGAAAAATTACATATGTAGTTTTTTTGCAGAGAGGATGTAAACATTTTTATCACAATTTAGAAATCTTTTCTCCAAGCTAATGAAGATAATAGGCATCCCAAACCGCGAGGTGTACATGTTTTCGAAATCGCAAATATCAAATTAGTGGAAGCCCAACAAAACAGTAATCCCTTAATAGGAATATTTCAGTTTTCTTAAATTCGGAAAAACAACAGTAATCTAACACTAGGTATTTAATAAGACTCAATTTAAAGACAAATATTTAAATTCGGCCATGTGTTAGTGCATATTGAATTAAAAGTATGAAAATATTAGGAGCACCCAAGAGTCGAACTTGGACACTGTCTGTTAACCGGACAGAGGCTTTAACCACTAGTCCTCCTTAGCCCCATTACAATACATGTGCATTTTTAATTCAATGTAAAGATTACGAACTGCAATCTAGATACATGAGATAAGCTAACTTACGTAATTGCAGAAAGATATGTTACATGAACCTTTTCCAGCTATTATTTTACTATAGCTGTTTTTGCAAAAATTTGCTGTCTTTACTGCAAATATTTAGCTCGTAAAAATGAAACAATTGAAATAACAATTTTTTTTGATAAAATCGGTAAATATACTTTATTTGTCTCCTTCCACAAATTCTAATTATTACCTGGGCAATTTTTATTGTGCAGTAATTTGAGAACTATTTACTTTATAAATTGGAAAAGTCAATTCAAAATTAGTGAATGTTTTGTAGTTAAAATTATTTCGGTAGTTACTTAACATAAACAATTAAATTGGAGGTCTCCAAATCGATAATTAGCCATCCATTGTGAGGAACATTTAAGAAGTAAATTGCATTATGGGAGAAGTGTGGTTTATGTATCCCCAAATATTCTTCGTTGCAAAACGAATGTCAAATTCGCAAAACAGAATTACTACAGAAAATAAAATGGCTATTAGGAAAAAAGACAAAACCCGGATCAACACTTTGACAGATATGGGGACTTCGGCTTGATTTTTCTTTTAATGTTTTCCTGAGAGAAAACTGCCATCCTTGAAACTCCGTTAGACAGCATTGAATCTGACGGACTTTTCGGAAGCAGTTCCGTTTACCGAAGGAACTGCCACAAAAATATAGTTCTATCTGTGCTGCGTAACTCCACCTAAATCTTTCTCAGTACGTTGATTCCCCATTTTCTCAATTGATTATGTTGTTTATTTCTTATTATTTGTTTTATACCTAATTTATAATAGTACTTTTTATTATAATTTTTATTAATACGTAATACTGTATAATTTATGCAAACCCTTAAATGTAATGGGGAGTATGAGTAGCAATAAAAGCCTTACTACTAAATTCCAAAAGTCATAGAAAAAGTTTTGAAAAAAATTTTTTTTTATTGAGACGATTATTTCAGTAGGTACTTAACATAGAAAATTCAATAATGCCGATAATTAGTCATCCATTGCGAGGAACATTTAATGAGTAAATTGTATTATGGGAGAAGTGTGGTTTCTGTAGTTCCACATACTCTTCCCTGCAAAACCGATGACACATTCGCAAATAAGAATTATTGCAGAAAATGAAATTCCCATTAGGAGAAATGACAAAACAGGGATCAACACATTGACAGATATGGGAGCATTCAGCTTGATTTTTCTTTTGATGTTTTCTAGAGAGAAAGCTGCCATCGTTGAAACTCTGTTAGGCAGGACGGAATTGGACTGACTATTAATTTTCAACTGAAGATCTCGAATGACTTCTAAAATGTTTGTCTTGCCAGTGAAATATTTCCATCTGTCATAAATTCCTGATTCGTAAAGATGAGAGAGCATTAACTTAAACCACCGAACAAAAGAGCATTTATTCATCTGCCATGGAATTCTTGTAAGGAAAGTGTTGATATCTGAACCCAAAAACGTTTCGTGGTCGTGCTCTTCCGAAAGTGCCAGAAAAGCTGATTGCAAAGTGGATATTTCGTCCTCCACGCCCAAAAATATATATCTTTTTGGAAGAGTAATGTTCTCACCGTTGCCTTCAATTTCTTGATGCTTAATTGTTGCTATTGCCAAATCTTGTGGTAGGGAACCTTTTAGAAATATTAAAATCTTTTGGAGATGGTCGTAATATTGTGGATGTGTCCCACTCATCATTTCCGGAAGAATGCCGTCCTTTAGCATTGACATAACGGTTTGGGTTCCGTCATTTAAATAACTTGCCAAAGTGAAAATTGGGTAAATCCCTTTCGCAATTTCTTCAATATTTTTAGGAACTTCGATATCCACACTTTTCGTTAGGAATGAGTACAGTTTTCCTATGTACGCACCTGTTAAGACGATTGCAGTCATGATCCAAATTGAATTAATAATCATCGCTTGATTTGAATTGCGTTTTCTCGAATGTTGAACAATTGTGCTATGACTTTGTTCCAAGTAAACAGTCAATAGTTCAAATGCTGTCAATCTTAAAGTTCCTTCCTCCAAACTTACAAATGTTGACACAAATTTTTTCCAGTTAATTCTAATTCCTTTGGTATATACCTTTGCCCAGGTGTGAAATATTTTAAGAAATAAAAGCACAACGCAAAAACTAGTAAATATTGCAATCCATGTGCCAGGAGATAGTGGGGCGTGCAAAGCACTTTCATTCAATCGGGAACTTTCTGAGATCAGCAATGAGCGGAAACAGTAAAATGATTCAGCCGACGACAGCCATACATGTCGCTCCCTACAGTACACAAAAATAAAAAATTAGTGATATATAAAGGCACCAGCATTTAATTTTCAATTATCGGTTAGATAACGATCTCGGAATGTGATCTTGAAAATTAGAACTAATTTTTCAATACTGAACCATATTATTGAATATTTCGATTCCGGAATGGAATATTTTAATTTCACTAGTACCCCAAAAAGACTTTAATTAAGATATTGAATTATAAAAGGTGTATAAAAAAGTTTAAAAATTAAACAATATGTAACGCATAATAATGTAAAGGAAGAGATCATGACTATTTTTTGACTCGAGAGTACGGATATGTGTTGTTTATTATTATTAAATTATTAAATTTATTTACTCTTTTCTTCTGTCCATAAATGCGTCATTGCTCAAAGCATTTGAGAACACTTGACTGTTGATATGAGCTACAACCATCACAGGATTGGCAGACCATGAAGATGCAACAACTGTGTAGTTGAAAAACTCTCCCAAAATGAGATGAGCGCAAACCTTTTCCTCCAGTAACGCCCCAGATACATAAACACTACATTTTCCTAACGAATTTAGATATTGGGGCAAAGGTCCGACGTAACTTAATCCATCATTTACATATCCTCCGAATTGATTTTTGTGCACCACTTTCCAAAATGAATAGACTGTAGCAATAGAAATCCCATTATCAGGTAGAGGATTTAGAAGACTTTGGCATACTTTGCGAGGTTTCGTACAGATCAATTGCAAAGATCGTTCTACATGAAAGTAAATGCTCGTTAATCTCTGAATATGAAGATTTCCGCAAAGGATTACAATGTAATCATCATGGAGAAATTTTTGTATAAAATCTCTTTTTATATCCTCGAATACAAAAAACACGAAATTTGGGTCCTCATTAGCCAACACGAGAGAACTTACATAATTGAGTTGACTAATAAGATCAACCCATTTTGTACTGTCGATAAAATACACTTGAGCAAAGCACGGAGTAAATTTCGAATTTCGAAACACATTTCTAGGGTACTGATCCAAACTAATATTCAATTTTACTTGACTGCTGTATCGTCCGTTCAATTGTTTTAATGGATTATCTAATATAAGCGAAGTCAATTTCGAATGTGCAATGTACAGCTGCAACAAACTTTCTAGATTAATTTGCCATTTTACTTTATCAAATTCTCCAACAATTCTTACCAAACACCCTGACGTCAATTCTACTAGATTCCGTCTCGCAGGCGAATCTAATTCACATTTTATAGATCGAAAAATTTGCAGCACTGTAAATGTTACAACTAATAACCTCTCCCAATGGATAGTCATCGTTTCAAATTTCCTAAAATTACCACAATATTTTTATTTGAAATATTATACTATGCATCGGTCTGTTTTGCTTCGCCAGTAGCTTATATCCTCGAGTGAGGCATGCAATTTGCAGGCAATAGGATTACTTATAATTAAAAATGTTGGGTAGCTTTATATAGATAGGTAATTATTATGCCATACCACTACTTGGAGTAATGATAATACTTCCATACATGCTGTTTCTCACGCACAAACTAGGTGATATATTTATTATTTTAAGGAGGGGTTGTCACTTAAAAAAATTCTGATTTAAGTAAAACCGCTTGGAGAAGATCAACAAGATGCACATGACATTTGGAGAAGTCCACATTAGAAAAAGTTTAGGTTTTTTGGAGTGGGGGTAATGAATTGGAAAAATGTATTTTGATTTTTCCGGAATTTTTCCAAAATGTCGGAATCAGGATTTTGGGATTTTGCACCTGAAAAACCCTCGACGACAGTAGCGGGAAGTAAAATGTAACGTGTATGGACAGTGGCTATTGGCTATACGCTGTTCAACTCCACTCTCATTTAGTGAGTGCTGTGAAGTAGGCTTACATTATTTGTGCTCATTTGTCGTTAAATTTTATCGCACAATACAATCTAACATTTCAAATTGCCCACTACTCCTTAAATTGTAATGACCACTAACCATTTATTGAGTTGGTTCTCTTTTTCTTTGTCCCCATATTATTAGCTTTAAAACTTTCTATGCACTATATTTTAAAACTTTACAACAACGGATATTTAAAACTTTTCCATTTCTTGCAATAAAGACAAAAATAAAAACAAATTTATTTAATATCATGAAAATTGCCACGTAAAAAACTGTGGTTCCTAATCCCAATCAATAGATTGCTGCATGCGGCCGGTATTCAAATGTATTCGTTTTACAAAACTTCTTAATTCTAAAAGATACTCTAAAATTAGCATTATTCATAAATATGCATTTCTTTTGTTTGGAAAATCAATGACTACAAAAGTTTGTGTTAGGTACCTATGTTGTCAAAGTTAATGTCATAATGTCGATTTGAGCATTATAAAATATTTATTCCATTAAATTGTACATTTTATTTCAATTTTATTTCATTACATTATATTATAAAATACTTAAAACTGTCCATAAGATATAAAAAGGTTACATCATTGATTGTCATTCTAATAATATATGACAATACTACAGAACTAAAAGACAGCTGTAAGGTAATGGTAAATTGAATTAATTTTGGCTACGGAATAAATTCAATTACTAAATTTGAGTTCCTTGGGATCCATTTATTATTAAGTATAAATCTAATGATGCGCTCCCCAGCGAAAATGAAGGTACAGATTATGATACTGAACAAGAAAGCCGTGAATACCGGGAGCATCACATGAAAAGCTATGGAAGA
>JAAAYG020046764.1:1458-11979 GCA_009936455.2 Tomocerus minor
ACCTAGTGATAAAGCTAAAATAGACAAATAAGATTAAAATACCAACTTATTATCAAAATTAAGTTATGTTTCCAAACCTTAAGCCATCTTTAATCTACGCTTTCATTTTTGCATTGAAAATTTTGAAAGCGTCTTCGGAGATTTCCTACCATTTGGGTAAGTGTGTAACTGTTATTTTTGGCCACACTGTGCTAAACTACCATATATTTCTTTTATAATAGTATCTACAGGTTAAAAGAAAATATTTTAATGTTGTTATTTGCATTAGGGGAACTTAATGTTGACCAAAATCAAATAACTTTGTCTGGATTCTCCAGTGGAGGAACTTTCGCCCAACAACTTCAAATCTCTTACTCTTCCCTGTTTAGTGGCATTGGCGTTTTTAACCATGGTACACATTTCTTTTATCTTAGCCGTTTTAATAGAAATTCTAAAAAGAAATTAATTTAGCATTTTCAATTTTTCAATTTCAATTCAAACTAATTTATTAAAATTAGTTTTGATTTTAAATTGTTTAAAAATATACTCTGTATTTTTAAAATAGAAGGCTCAGTGTTTAAACTATTGATTGAGCAAAGTATTATAATGAGCATTAATTTTAAAATTAGACATGGGATAGTTACTAATGTTTATTAGAGAAACTCATTATTAATTAGCATCATTTTAGAAAACTTTCTTTAAGATCTAATGGAATAAATCTTGACATGATGAAAATTTTAACCATTCGCAAGGCCTTTGAAAGTATTCAAACTAAAATTCCTCAGAAACGTGATTAATAATGTTTACATTATTTTAATGAATCAGCATTTTATCGATGTGGACCTGGTGACGGTGTAGAAGATAACTACGATAATGCCTGCACAGTAGTAGGAACACTGATGAACGCTTCAACTCCATACGAACCAGAATTAGCAGTTGCGGATATTCTTAATTACACTTCTCGAGGTCTCATTGACGATCCTGCCAATTTGCGTGATAAGTCTTTGTACGTATACGCAGGAACCAAAAATATCTTCTTTCGGCTAGGTTATTTTGCAAACTATTTATAGCTCTATCATTCATTAATAACAAAGTTGTAATTACTTGCAAAACTTTTTAAAATGACTTCAAACTGAATTTCTCTACTGTCCATTCATATTTCTTGCTGCAGCCACAAGCATGGGAATTTTAGATGTCTACGAGCCCTTTATTCAGAATGCGTCGACAATTCGTACACGAGTTCAATCTGCAAATCTTGTTTTGGTATATAAGACTTAATTATAATCCTAATTACTTGGTGTGAGGGAGCCAATATTTATAAGATATTTTTTTCAGCCCACTGATAACTTTGGAGACAATTGTACGGACCCGGCCACTGATAATTTATTCCTTGCAAATTGTGGCTTCTCTGGCGCATTTGAATCTTTGGATTTCTTGTTAGGAGGAGGATTAATGAAGCCTGAAAGTAATTTGTGAATTGCAAAAAATTTATATATAAGCCCTGTTTATTAATACTTAAAAAATAACAACTTTCGTATTTACTTCATTACAGGTGATTACGCTGTCGATACCGAAAATCTTTTGGAATTTGACCAAACCGAATTCTTTTATGGCCTTGAAGGAGATGGACGTCATGACATGGACGACATTGGCTACGTTTATGTTCCTCAGAGTTGCCACGATATGAAATGTTTACTCCATTTCTATTTCCATGGATGCTTAACTGGAAGGCATGTCATAATTTCAATTTTTGTGGACATTTTGGCCAGAAAAGACAAATTAAATGAAACAATATGGAAATGTTATAGGGAATACAATGGATCGAGTCACATCGTTAATAGTGGATATCTGGAAGTTGCAGAATTGAATAATATAATAATGGTCTTTCCACAAGTCATAACTAAAGCACCAAATTCCATTGGATGCTGGGATACTTACGGATTTACTGGAGAACTTTATGGTGAATAAAAATTAGCAATATACCATTTACAGGACTTACTTAAAAAGAAACAGTTTTAAAAGATATAAAATTATTTTTTCAGCTACACAAAAAGGTGCTCAAGTGACCGTTGTTAAAAATATGCTGGACAGAATCTTGGGTCAAGAAAATATAAAATTATCAACTACAAGATCCAACAGTATTAATAGAAACTATTGAAACATAAAATATTCGTAATTACTAATTAGTTTTGTACATTTTGTGCTATTCAAATATTTTATATAATAGATAATGGACTAAAAGATGAAAGTAAAACTACTACAATTTAAATATTCTCCACCAAAATGATTAAGATTTTGATATCGTATTTAAATGTGGAAAACCGTTAATGGCGTGTTGAATAAAGCAATAAAATCAATTCCAAATCATCAAATCTAATATATATTTACAAACTGCACGCACTAATAATAATTTCATGGCAATCACGGTCACAGATTCCACCAGAAATGTACTCAAATACTTCAAATAGTTCTTATGGAAAAGGCTGAGTCTGCTACAACTATCAATAGATGTAAACGACTGATTATATTAATATCGGATAAAAAATACGTTAGAATAAAAGTCCAAAATGGAATAATCTCGAGGATTAAGTGATGAAAAAGTTTTCCCAATTTGTAAAAATTTAAAGTAAGTAGCTTATATTATACGCTTGAAAGATTTAAAAGACTTTGAAGTTACTTAAATAAAGAAAAAAATATGGCTTAAAAAAAGATAGTAAAATAGCTTCAAAAGAGAAACCAAAATATTATTGTTATTGATTATTGGCTTTTATGACAGACAGCTTTCAATAATGTAAAGTATAACAATTAAATTGAAGAAATAGTTAAAAAAAATCTCTATATACAAAATACCACAAGTTGTTTTTTATTTTCATTACTAATAAAATGAAAAACAATCAATAATATAATAGTAAAATATTTAGTACTGAATTCGAATTCTAGAACAATGACCTGAAAGTCCCAGGTACTGGCAATACCGACGGCTGCGAATCCAGCTGTTGACACTTTTTAGTTTCTTCCGTCCACAACTGAAAAGAAAATTAATTCATTAATATAACATAGTTACAGCAAGCATTAATATATTCAAAACTGTTGCAAAATGCTTCGTACCTCGTCGTAATCCATGTTAAGAGTTTCGTCCAAATCCTTTTCGATTTTTGGGATTGCTTTATCAATAAACTTGGCTGCAAGAGCTACATATGGTACAGAGTGAGACTGCAATGTTTTTATCTCCCATAATGAGCTTTTCAATGCATTTGAATGTAACGGATCTGGATGATGACTAATAAAGGGATCCCCATCTTCCATACTTGCAACTGACTTCTTGCTGCGTAAAACAATGAGGCCAGGATGTTTTATCATGAGATTTATAATGAAGTCAAACAACATGGGCAGGGTATCAGCTGGAGCAGTCAGACTTAGACGAGCAACTTTCTTCACAAACCCTCCCACTAAATGCTCCGACAAATGACTAGAACACAGCAAATAAAAGTACAATTAAATTTATAATTAATAAAATATAATTAAGCATTTTATTTTGGAATCCAGAAAATTTTGCTTACCTTGACGATAAAAAGTCCATGGCATAAGAGAAGAATCTAGCTCTGTATTTAGAATGCAGTATATCCGGAGAAAACATCGAGTAGAGTTTGATATAGAAATCTGGAACATCACTGACGAAGACACAAAAAAAATGATAACATTATTAGCATTTAGAAATAATTAAAATTTAATAAGTAGGAATTATGAAGGACACCAAATGCCAAAGACTTGCAAATTATATTGCTGCATCATCACAAAAACGCCGTTAAGAGATAGGATCCCAAAAATTCCACCTACATAAACACAAATTGTTTTTTATTTAGCGTTAATACTATTCCCAAATTTTGTCTCCTACTTTACATAAATGAATTTGAAATCTGAAGTTAATTTCATGCAATACAATTTATTCTTTGGAAGGAAAATAAGATTTATTGATGATTGAACTTCATCCACAATACCATTACGATTAGTATGATTATTTATTTTTCATTTTAGAAAATGATCTAACCCATTCGAAAAGATTCCAGCAAAAAGTGACCCATGTGCAAAGGTTTATTTAAATGCTTCATGACCCTTTCTGGCAAAATAATTAGTATCTCCCGATAAATTGAAGGAACTAATTTAATTTTTAGCAGATTGTTCCATAAATTGCTAAAGGCTGTCTTGAATTGTTTATAATTCTCTTCAGGTTCGGCTGTTGCTCCTCCTGATTTCGATTCATTATTGTCTTTCAGAAAAATATCCGAATCGAATTGTTTTACAGCTGTTATTGCCCTAATAACTATTAGAACATTTTTGGAAAATATCTTCGTTTGCTGGTTTTTCGGTCGATTTTTTACTAATTCATTCATGTACTTGACAAATTCCAATCGGACATCTGTATATTGCATTAGCTTTTTGAGTCTTGCAATCGGCACAGTGATCAAAGTTTTACCATCGCGCAAAGCTTCTTTCGTTTTCTGAAAATAAACAAGAAACATCAAAAATTATTACCAATGACAAAGTTGACAGAACAAGTACAAAGCACAAACAAAGTACGCAAAAATGTCTATTTAAAATTTCAATTTAGCTAGTATTTGTATTTATCTCGTCATAATTTTGATACCTACCTCAATTTGTCTATCCATAACTATTGTCAATTTGATTGTTGATGGTTCTTTATTACTTCCGGTAAGATTAGCACAGAAGTTATTTAAAAAACATTCATTTCCTCGAAGCTAAATTTATTTTTCTGTAGTTTACAGCACATCAGCACGTGTATTAAAGTTTAGATTTGAATTTCCCGCATAAAATCAAAAACTCTTTAGGATTACACATTTTCACAGTTTATAGTCTCTTTTTGTTTCCTTATTCAACAGCTAATAATAATTCTCAATTTTCACAATTTCACTCACTAGCATTATAAATGGCTTGGATAAATAAAACTGAATCTCCGAAATCAATCGAAGTTGAGCAGAGGAAGAGCAGAGGAGCTTTATCTACGGAGGGTCATCCTTATCATTCAATAATCTAATCCTTATCTTTGATCACGATGGCTAGGTATAGTATGAATGTAGACGTAGAGCTTCATTTTCCAGGCAAAATAAATACAACATACAACCCATAATAATTATAAGGATACCCTTATCATTTCCTGCCATTTATCGTTCTGTTCATTACAGTTATTATAGGCTTTATAATTTAAGAAGTAGGAAACTGCAGTGTATTAGCCATTCACCAACCAAAGGTGATATTTGATATATCTAAATCTATACCTATGATATCCGTACCTCAGATTGCATTGATATTCAATTTCTTTCCATTGAAAAACGTTCGTTGACCATTCCATTAACTTTCAGGAGTAGGAAGGAGGCTTGTCATGGAGTTCTTGAACATTTTCAGCTAAGAACGAATTTGAACTAAACCGGTGTGTTAAGTGTTAGTTTATTAATCTCCTTTTTTGTTTTCGAATAAATTCATTCTTTTTGCATTGCAAGTGACTAATGAGATCCTAGATTTTCGTCATGCAAAACAAAAAAGAAAATTCGGAGGATGGCCGCAGTCCAAGTTGCCATGTAACTTTTAATTTCAACGGAAACACGCAATTTTATAATTTCATTCAACCCGGCAACTACCAAGTTGACTGGAAAGACGGCAAAAGCCCCAAGGATCTTCAATCCTTCTCTGGAAAATCCGAGATGTTTTCGAATTCTGGAGCAAAAACTGCTGCCATGGGCCAAGAAAGGTAAAAATGCTTAAATAATACATATATTTCCATATAAGAAATTATTGGTATCAAGAAATAATATTATGTATCTACGCCCTACGCGCATGGTTATCCTCATATCTCTGCATTTTGCTTGACGACCGCCAGTAGTCTTGTGGTTTGTGATATTTGGGGCCAAAATCATTTATTTCGTACTAATCGCTAAAAACAGTTGAAAACTATGTTAGAAAGACTAGAAAAACAATTTTTCAAAATAATTTTCATACCCATAACTACATTAATTTTAAGATAATATATTTTTGAATTTGGGCTTGTCCCACGGCTAATTCGACCATGACGCGATTGCCCTATATACAGAGTGCGATTCAAAAATGTCAAATACCTCAAAACCACGGCTAACTTTTGAGTTATTAAAGCCCAAAGTTGACCAAAAAAACGACAAAAATTTGACTTTGGAGTTACATATTTCAGAAAGTAATGGCTCTTTCGGGATCAAATTCATAGGTTAAGATCTGCCAAAAGGTAGAAAGGTTTCCTGAAAGTTTCAGACTGATTCTCTGACTGGGGGTAGAGATACCCCTTATTCAGTTATTTTATACTGTTAGTTAGTTAGTTATCCCCTTAGTCAGTTTAGTTCAGTTATTAGTTTCATCCCCCAAAAAAAAATTATTTCGAAAAATAGTTTTTCTACAGTCTTTCTAACATACTTTTCAACTGTTTTTAGCGGTTAGTACGACTTAAATGATTTTGGCCCCATATATCACAAACCACAACAATGTGCCCCATACAAGCTGTTAACGAGCATTAAAATAAATAAAAATCAATATAATACAACATTTTCTTTTACATTTGCAGGGCTGACGAAGGACCTTTTACTTTTCCTATTACCATTCAAAATCAGTCACCAAACAAGAATCCAGAGAAAGGAAGAACTCAGTCACCCATTAAAGGTGATTCTGCAGGAGGAATGATGTCGGAGTCTTCTTTTTTGACGCCAGAATCCCGGCCGATTTGCAATACTCCTATGACGTGGTCTGTGCAACGATGGTAATATTTACTGTGCTACTCTTTTTGATGGTTATAAATGAAATATACCAATCTATGTGAGCACAATATTGCAGTAACAATTTAAGATTTAAATAAAAAACAGATTAAAAATATAGCAATTTTACAATTCATAACTTTATCATTTTATTTCAGTTATAAAAATTATAGTCATAGTTTTATAACACTTACAAACATAAAATTTGATAAAATTATTCATAAAAATTCCCATAATTGGTACTAAATATATGTGAGCACTTTTACAATTAATTTATTATAACAATTAAATATGAGAGTCAATCCATAGGTTTAGTAGCCGAACATTTTCCAGAATGAGTTCATAAATGAACCAAAAGAACAGAATGAGTCTCCATCTTCGTCACTTTCAATTTCAACCTCTTGTTTTGTGCCACAGTCAGTATAGTTGTAGTATACAAAGTGTTTGGGATTGAACCCAAGAGTTTTAACATGCTCAATGATGATTTCCAATGTCTTGTTAGAGTCAAATTTTTTAGTCTTGGAGGCTGCAGAAAAGCTCTTATGACCACTGCCCCAGCAAGTAACAGTCACAGAAAAGTCGTCAGTTGCAAGAGTTACGTACAATTCCCCTATTTATCCCAAAGTAGTGACGCATTAAATGAATACAATGAAAAATAGCATTTATATTTTTAACTTGTATAAAACAACATACGATAAACCTAGCATTGATATTTATAGCTAAAAATCAAAACAATATTACAAGACCAAACCTAACTTCGATTTTTAAGCACGGGGATCTCCGTAGCTTATAAATACCCATTGCTCAAAAATAGATCAAAATTTTATAGCAGTTTGGAATAAAAAAAATTGCCAGTTTAACTGTTTTAATACGAAATATAAAAAGTTAGGACAGTAGCAGGAAGTTTTTTCACGTACTTGATACAAAAGTAAATTATTTGCCTTCTCTTTTTGAAAACCATTTTAAAAATATATCACAGGAATAACTAAAAAATGCTTCCGATTATAATTTTTTCTATCGATGTCAAAATATTAGAATTTTGTAGAATATAAAAGGAAGAAGATCCAGTTGGAATTATTAGTACTTTTTTCACTGTAAATGAAACAGTGTTTAATATTCGACTGTGAAATCACATCGTGATTTTGTCCCAAATAATTGCAACCACATTTAGAAAGTCCTGTTTTTGCTCTGGAATGCTACTTTCAGGATCCCATATTTATTGTAATTATATATTTCGAAATATTGAGAGCGCATTACCACGGAACTTTTCTTCACCCTTCAGTTTCCACATGAGTCCCCCATCGTCAGCAGGAGATGTGGCAACATCTATTTTTTGTCCATTAAATCCTTTGTAGACAAAAAGACCAGGTTCTTCTTCAGACATGGTAAGGCACGCTCTTTGAATGTCATTTTCTGTTAAATCATCGACGGGGATGCCCGATATTAACGAAGATGTGTGATACAATTCGTACTTACTGTACAGTGGCATGTACCACACTTGAGCCTCCACCTCATTCTCACCCTACAACAATTTACAAAACAATTAAAAGTTTAATTTTATTAAATTCGGCGTAATCAACGAAATTGCAAATCTTAACATTTCATCAATTAGCTGATGTAAATAAAGTTAAAAATCAAGATTAGAAAAAACATGTTTTACGCACATTGTATTTTTGTTGTTTTATGTCGTTTAGACTGAAAGTAGGGCATTGTAAATCCTGCCACTTTTCCGAAAATGTAGCAACACATGAGAAAGGAAATGCAAGAAAGAACACAAACTTCATGAAATGTAGCATTTTCGTAACGAATATATTTAATTAAGTAGGTAACGAAAAAACTAATAAATAATGTTCAAGTTGTAGTGGCTTTAAAAAATGAGACTAAAATAATAAACTTTGTATGTCCTTAATATGTTAAAAGAAAAATACACACAATTGACTGGACGTTCTAAAAATAACACTGGCCAATGGAAGGGGAAAATTTGATGCTAAGTTGAATAAAATATATGATATTTGTTTATATTAAGTATAGGTACCTATATAAATATCTTAAAAGCACACACACAGTAGATCATGGACCATGGCTATTTTTTAGTGTTTATGTGTTATTGTTACTTAGCAGTAAACATACCTAAGTGTATAAGTGCTGTATCCGAAAACTTCGATGACAGTTTCTGCCTGGGAGCAAAACTAAGTTCAAACTACGCAAACCCAAAGAACAAGATGTGTATTTGTCAGCTAAAACACGTAGCCATGATTAAGGTAACAAAGGGCAATACTAAAAACACTCTTAGTTAATCATTAATATTTGTTTACATAATACAAGTAGGTTTTCCCACAATCCCCCAAAATCTTTACAAATATTTAATATTTAGGTACCATCGTATGTTTTCCTTTGTTTTTCTGAGCCTGTTATAATAATATTCTCATATACAGTTTTGTCAATGATAACTTGGTAACAATTTCGAGAAATAAATAACTGTCCATATTTTATACGTACAAGATGAGGGATTCACTTTTAGTAAATTGAAAAGTTTTTGCAATCCTCCCCATCATACGCCCTTGCATCTCGACGTCTTTGACCCTACAAACAACCAACTCAAACATTTTATTAGATAAGTCTATATGGGCGTTTCTTTCATTTCATGCAGTGCCTAGGGTCGTCGTAAAGATAATCCATATGTATGTACCTATATATATAGTTGTATGATTCCTACGAATAATCTGCTTATATACGTCCTACGTTGTATTTACTTAAATATTATTTAAATGAATGTTATTATTTCCGTCATATTATGTGTCCCACCAATGGCCACCAATCACCAGTATTTTATATACCTAAGTATACGGGTTTTATGCTTTTACACGTAGTAACATATCTAGGCATTTCATTCATTCTCCGTTCTTTACATGTCCGAATAAATTATTAGTTCTTCTTCGGTATAATAACTTAAAATATGTACTCTATTTATTCGTTTAACTTGTAGCAAAGGGGATTGTGAACATCTGTGTAAGCTTTAGTATATAATGAAGATATATAATATATATAATAATATATAAGAAATGATTGGCACGCAAAACAAAGTAAGTTTAAATCATACGAATATGTATGGATACAATTCCTGTTCAATATAATAGAATGGTCCATGGCAAAAAAATCCCTTGAAGTGTCACCTTTCTACAACTATAGTATTATGCTCCACAGAAAATCAAATGTTAGGCTGGACATCTAAAATAAAATATCAGTAGAAGTCAAAACGATCTCTACTTCCCCGATGGTTTCAATTCATGTAGGCTCTCGTAACTCGTATAGCTCGCATTGTCATATACTTCTCACATTCTCACCGTTCCCACCACACGGCTTGCATTTAGATGAGACGAAAGGCTGAAGGTTTTACATTTTATGTTCCACAGATACGCAAAGTCTACATTTCATTTTACAAAATATCTAATACATATACCGAATACCGAACGAAATTAACCGAACTAATGATCTTGGACAACATTCGCAAAATCCGAAACACAGTTTGGTCTTACGACGTCTCAGAAATTCGGTGACAGCAAGATATCGGACCAAGAAAAGGACCATCCTGCTGAAACAATTGCATCTGAACCACCCGATGTTGGCATTCCACAAAACTGTCTTTCATTAAAACTTCGTCGTAAGGATATTTGCACAATTATTAACTAAATCAGATCTTTGTCTACTAAAATGTTTTTATTCCATTTGAGGACTAATAGTTGATTTGGTCCTT
>JAAAYG020046775.1:0-11974 GCA_009936455.2 Tomocerus minor
TGCGAATTTTATTAAGTATTCATCTCATTTTTGTTTATTTCACTAAGTTGAAGGTATTCCCTAAGAAGGTCACATATTGTGTCTTTACTGTTCACTTTATTCTCTTTCGGATGCACCCACTAATGCAACGTACATTGACCGGACACCAGACAGGCAGACAGACAGAATGAATCTTCATTCCCATTAAGTACTGCTCCCCACTACTTAATAATGTGCCAATATGTGACGCCTAAGCAAGATATCTCCACTGTTTAGAGAAATGTGTACATTTTTAGGGAGCCATAGTTAACCATAACGTAATCTATCACATTCTTTTAGGAATGTAAAAAATTGGGCTACTCATGTCATTTAAGTTGCTGTGACTTTTTTCAGTTTGTGATTTGATTTTTGTATTGGCACACGTAGTGTGATGTAATGATAGGTACATAGTTACTAGCGCTGTGCTAAGTTGGTTAAAAGGAGGGAGCGCCATGATTTTATTGTAGTGGGACGGCTAGTAGGCTGACTAAGTTGCTGTTCTTTGTAATCCTAGAGGATTGGATTCTAGTCTACTGGTCCAGTTGGCTTTTATGGGTTAATTACTGCGTTGTCTTTGCAAGGCCAGGGCATTTGAGATTTTCACTTGTGCAAGTAGTAAGTAAGACGAGAAAGATCACCCTCATTCATGAGCTTCTCTCGTGTATATAGCCAATTCGTCCTAATGGCTTGTGTTAACGAGAAAGAAGGGCAAAGGCCAGAAAGTTTAGCGAATGAGAAAAGAATGACCTGAACATTTCTTAGTCTCTAGAAATGCACACACGATGCCATTAGACATGTGAGTGTAGTGTGGAGATAGGTACATGCTGGTGTTTAAACTATCTATTGTGTGATGAGCCTCGCGGTGCCTCTGTCAAGTAAGCATTATGATTTTATAGCCAATAAAGTATTTCATATCAACTGCTCAAACGGTTGTTATTTTTAACAATGAATGAAGTTGGCAATGTGCAAGTTCGGCATGCACTCTATGCACTACATAATTTGGCACCCTCACGAGTCCAACGGGTATAAAGACTAATAATTTCACTTTCTTTCAATCATAAATATTATTGCTCGTAATGTGCCAATATTGTTATGTCTTTTTAATTGATTTCCATCGGTGCAGCTACAGACATATCTGACACACATTATTGGTACCATTATTGTAAGATGTGCAACAACTTATGCAATCCCTTACATATAATCCAACACTAAAATCCATGCGTCCTTAGATTCCAGCTGTGTTCTGTTGACCCATTATTTCAACTAATACAGATACATAGCTAAATAGACGTCCGATATAGCGACTTAATTAAATCTCAATAGTCAGCTTATGACTCTTTTACGTATAAGCTCACAAACGGATTTCTACTGGAATGAAGATGATAAAAGATTAGTGTTATCTAATTTAGTTAGATTCCATTTAAGTTCAGTACTGTGAAGTGCTTAGAGTCTTTTATACCATCACTTTATCTGATGACTCTCAAATCAATAGGACCTACCGTGAGCTAAACAACGTGAACAAATCAAAGTGTCAAGCTCGCAGAAGTCAATTAATATAAAGCTGGTAATAAATTCAATGTACACTGCATCACATTTCTGAAGATACCTTGCTTCAATTCCGACTTTGATAGCTTCGCACTAAATGGCGTATCTTTTTTGGTGTTCGTATAATAATCTACCTACTATAGCACACAATTGATACTATATGGAAATAAAAAGTCAGTTCATATATACAGTATGCGCAGGATACTAAATACCTTATACCATGAATACGAATATTACGAATACTGCTTATATTGGATTTGTCTCATAGTTACATCTTAACTGAGCGACTCTTCATGTGCATATAAATAGCTGACGCTGTACTCTGAGAGGCTAAAAATTTTGCTGAAAGTGTTTAGTTATTTAGGGGAAGACAGGGGTTGATTGCAAAATTACTAAGCTATGATGAAATGAATGGGAGTAATTGGCAAAGGAATGGTGATATCTAATCCTTTGAGTGGCACTGCACTGTCAATGGTGACTGGACAGTCTTTCATTAGTGTTGTTCCCTGTCCACCATTGTCAACACAATTTCATATCTAGTTTTACGTATTTAGATATGCTTATTCAGAGTAACGCTGTTACTCGGTGTACTAGGAACATTTTGTCTGTCTGTCGATCTGTCCGGCAGTCCCTGGACAGGATACCTTTTGAACGAATTGATGTACAATATTCTAACTTTCTGCATCTCATCTGAAGGTCAGTAGGATCAAACAGTTCAAAAATATGGTCTTTACCATTACGGGGTCATAGGGTCACTGGCAGCAGTGGACACAATAACTTTTAAACCGATAAATATGTTTTCTTCAAATTAATTACACATGGTACATGTCTAATGAAGCTTCTGATTTATTATGGGGTCATTAGTTCAACGTAAACTGGGTCATTCGGAGGTCATGTCGTAGGCATATAGAGACTACTATAATTCTATGTACTACTGCATGTGCTACTAGTTATAAAAAGAAGTTGAAATTTTTCAATATGGTCAATAGGTCAACTTTACTGTGCATTACATCCGTCTTGTAATGGTATAATTACGTACTCTAAGTTTGTGAAATTGAAAGTTAGCCATGAACTGGCTCAATTGGATAACGTAGTTTGCAGTTGATAATAAGCAGGTATAAGATTAATAGTTATGCTTACCTGTGGTTAGCACACATTTCATAAGACAATAATATTTTCTAATTTAAGGAGAATACAAATAGGATTCAGTTAAATAATAATATGAGGCGACAAATGGACTAGCTTTCGCCCGATAGCCCAGGTCATTAATATTTGATTTTGCAGTCATTAAATTTAGGACAGAATGCAATTATGCAATTAGAATGATGGCCTACAATTATACTGCTAACATGCATTGCTTATTATGTTAATTCTATTATGTAAATTTAAAAATAATGCTTGGTTTAGTCAAAACTTCCTTGTTTGTGCAGTTGGGATATTTCCTTCTGATTTTCAGGCTAAGCCACACTAAGGGACACTTTTGTCATTAGCATAGAATCTATAGAATAGATTTAAGTTTTATACATACATTTTATTAAATGCTCCAACTCATCGATAGGATGCATTTCATTATAAATGATTTATTCCATGGATGGAATTTCTGGTCAACAGTACCTTTTAATTGTGAAAGGCCATGAATGCCAAGAAAACATCAGCATACAAAGATAGGACATTGTAATTTTGTGGAATAGAAACTACACCCATTCCAGATGAGTAGAAAGAAGATTTTTGACTATTACATAAACGTATTAGCGACGATGAATTCAAAATGCTTTCGTTAGGAAACTCTATAACACAATTGCCTGAATGTCGTGAAGGAGAATAATGAGTGACTAGTTTAGTTGGAGTATAGTCACAGTCTAGTCTTGAAAGTAATGCATTTTGAACAGCATAAGAATTGAGTTGGCTTGAGCTCACTGCGATATTGCATCACATCGTATCATTAAATGTTATTTTATCATAGCAGTGGTATATTCTGCATTATGATTGGAGACCGTACCACCCTGACTTGGCTGACCTGACACAAAGTCAAAACAAACCTTAGGCAATCAAAAACTATTGTTATTGTTTTACATTTGTGATGTCTACATAATTGATGTGTCTCTTGAGCAATCTTGTGTGTAGTTATCCTTCATGGACTCTTTTGTAATATCGCTTTCATAGAACGACACTGTGCTACAAGTATGTCTAAAGTGAACTCCTAAATTCTTTCGAACCCATAGCATTCTAACAAAAATTGAAATAGGCATGGGCTTGCTGCATAGTTTATCTATCCCATATAATTAATAAGTAACAGAAACTATTTATAAGGAGTAAATCTAAATCACGATGTGGCTGGATCCCAGTTATCAGCTACACAGTATAGTAGCATGTACGTAGTTTTTGGGGCTTGTCGACGAACAGCTAGCTTTCAAAGACAAAAAGACACATGAGACCTGTGAAGAAATTAGAGGATGGGTGCCAACATTTATTTTTTGCTAGCTGAGTTCAATAAATACTATTTTGAAGATTGTCTGATAGAATTGGCCACACTTCGTAGTATATTAAGACTGAGAGGACTTCAATCAGAGCATAATTATAATCGAATAACTAATGTGCTATCGCACAATCAGTTAAGTACTGTTCTACTCGGACTCATCATGATAATTCTGGATAACTCCTTCATTATTTTCCTGGAAACCGAAATGGAAGTGTAAGGCTGATACTTATACAGTAAGGACAATGTGGAATGCTCACTCTAAGTTCCTAAGCTATGGCAGTTTAGTGGTGAGGGAGCAAAGTCAGCAACGTACACATGAACAGATTGGGAACATCCTATTATTGACATTTGGCAAAATTGGCGAATTCCGAGACATTAATAATTTATTTGTAATTGTAAGGTAAAAAGTATGAAAGGTACATTGGGTAGGTTGGTACGTCATGTGTAATATTGTGTGTACTCTCGCTTGACTGAAGTTCCAATTGGAAGTAGGCTGTCAAAAAATACAAGGGACCGCCTATGATATGTAATATGCAAGGATGCGGTGTGCCAGCCATATCGTACCGTGCCGTAGAAAAGTGTAAACACATTCATTATACATAAGGCATTGACAATTTACAATCAGTCTCGTATAAAGCCTATAACTATGTTTCATTTGGATTCAATAGGAATTATGACTATCAGATAGGCTTCCACCAATCCAAGAAAATTCCAACATGAACTTCTTAATTCATTATTTACCTTCTTATTGCTTGTTGGTACCGTGATAGCTCATTTTCCTGAAATGCAGAAACTACAGAAATTAACCTAAGAAAACAGGTTCGGAAAATATCACAAGTGTGCCATAAGAATAATTTTTGCATGAGGCCACTACTCCTGCTACAGATAAGGAAAACATTGTTCTTGTTTAAGTCAAGACCGAGATGTGCATTTACAAAACATTATAATTGTTTTAATGCCTAAGGCTACTCCTTCCTATGCATTATAAATAACTTCGGTCAGTCAATAAAACTAATGCTATTAAATTTCCTTAGTGTCATTAATATGCGGGATTAAAAATTCCAATTGGATACCCATTTGTAATGGAACTATTACATTTCATCCATTATTTTTTCATATAATATACTTCCTAGCAAGCCTCCTGAATTATTAATTGAAAACCTATATGTAGGTGGTACTTATCTCACATTTATGCCGCCATGCAGAACATAAAAGTTTAAAAACGTCTCATAGGTATACTGAATGCACATTAATTTGTCTACAGCCAGTAGAATTATCCTCTACATTGCATTATTATTTGAACAGGACTATTGGCGAGGTTTAAAATTGGATTTTAAAGTCTAAATCGCTCATATTTTAAATATTATTGATAAAAAGGCGAATTCAAATGATTTTTGTTGATGTGAGTAGGTACCTATTCATTGCTCATGGCAAAATTTAAAGAAGCTATTTTAAAGGTTAGCTAAAAGTGCTGAGTGGAACTAGTCAATTTAAAGTGTTGCCCTGTCATGGATAGTCGTATAATTACGTGTCTCTTTGTGGTATGGTTGGCAGTGAGGAATAAGTACTTAAATGTGTGGATTTTATGTCGAATGCCCTGCAGATGACCTTAGGAATTAATAGACAAAGGAACTTATATGTAGCTATACACAAATACAGATAATTATAGTCACTTTGGCTATGTCTACATTGCTGTTAAAAATATCTAGACGCATTATTAGAGCATTTCGACATGGAAGCATGGGCCAAGTGGCGATATTATTGTATTACTTTCTTAGTCAGAGAAAATATTAAAGGGTTTGTCGATGTAGTTGCTCAGAAATTATTGCTATATGCATTGCAACAGTACAGTAGCCAAGAACTAGGAGAAGAAGCCACTGCTACTAACTAATAGGTCGATACATGCTCACAGTGTGAGTGTGCAGAGTGGAAAAGGGAAGAAAGATACATGTATGTGCTTAGCCATGGAATGAAAGGTATAGATAAGTTAAAATTGTCCTGTAGATCGTAAAAATAAATAAGACGGTCAGAAAGCAGAAAGCTACCCGATTCTTTGTCGTCGGGCATGCACATACCTGTAGGTCTAGTCATAGCTCTTCTCTTCTATAGGACAATGTACGTACGTAGAATTCTTTTATGGCTACATTCTTCTGTGAGCACAAGGAGCTCGGGTCGGGCGCAGATTTTTCTTTTAGAACGCAGATAATAGTGCAGAGAAGAGTCAGAGCGAACTCATTTTTTGTTGATGTCAAAGAAGAAGCTGTGGAAGAGAGAAGGAACTCGGGGTGAGATCCTCATTTTCCTCATCCTCAGCCTAGGAAATGTGCCTGGCTTTGTAAGAGGAGAATGCTAGGAATATACGATGACATACCGTCTTGTCGCCTCCATTACTTCACCACTCGTCCTTACCTTTCTTCTACGTGTGGAAAATACAGCCCTCTTCACTCCTCGCATTACTTTCCCACTGCTACCTACACACAACGACGCTCTAATCATATGAATTACAAATGCAAAATGTAAATACACTCCACAAATTACCAAGCACATGTATATGCACGTAATGCAGCTTTTGTCGCCTTTTTGCCTCCTCGAGCTGCGCTATTCACGACTCTTCTTCTGTCCCAACAAAGGGTGAGTTTCATCTGCGTCAGCCACGTGACATGGGACTATCCTGCAATAGCATCCTCCATACATTTACACACAACCTCACTCAAACAAAGAATATCATTATAAATATGAATATAAGTCGCAGAATAATACAGCCTGTATGAACTTAATTTCTATGAGAATTTAATCAATTTTCTAAGAGCCACGCTTAAACACAAATATAAATTTAATTTAGCTGTTGATGTGCAAGAGGGTGCCCTAGACTATGCTGTAATAAACTAGGAAAATGTCCGTGTAGACTAATTCTTGCACTCCAAAAACCATTTTAGTGAGACAGAGACAGCATTGTCTTAAATTAAAAAAGTGTGCACCTAGTGCCTACCTAAATAGTATGAATCACCTACACCCTTCATGACGCTAATAGTTTAACGTTGACTATATAGACAACTTAGCTTCCCCTCCTACAGCCTATACTGCTTCTGCTACTATACATGTGTAATAATGTATAGCGTTGAGTAAACAAGGGCTGCTTCCCCAGCTCAATACTTTGGATGGATGGAGGGAAAGGGGATGAAGTGAGCAAAATATTATTTATTCATTCATTATGATGGTAAAGTTAAAATTTGGAAAATATCCCTCACATTTCACACACAAGACATTCGGCAATATTGCGGATGATATTACTGTACTTTCTCTTTCTAATGCCACCTATTTTAGGAGAGACTACATAGCCTTTAAGGATTTATAAAGCCTTATAAAGCCTCTAGTTTATTTTAGTGGCAATGACAATGCTACAAGAGCCAGTTTCTTAAAATATTGAAATAAATATGAAAGCAAAGAAAGCAAAGGGAAAATTTCTTCATAATATTATAATATTCTTGCGTATTGTTGAGCGTTATTATTTTGTGCATTAGAATTAGTTATATATGACATAGGGCAGAGAGAGAGAGAGAGAGAGAGTATACTTTATAGATTTATATTGGAAAGAAGATAGGCTTGTGTGCGTGGAATATTTTCTCTCTTCTCTCCGAATGCGCTCCGGATTCGGATGCTGTATAGAATTGTATCTATAGATACATACATAGCATAGAGAAGGTTGAGGATGAGGGCAGGGAAGCTTTTGGCTTTAATACTCCTCCATTGAGCAGAGAGAGAGAGGGGCATATCTAGAGGAAATAAACTACGGAATGAGTAGAAAGGAAAAGAGAGAAAAGTGCGAGTATAAGTCGCGTCTTATGGAAGCCGTTTCCGCCACGGATCCGTCAAGAGGATTTTTAGCACGCCAGAGTTGGTGACCTTTTGTTGGGGAGGGAAAGGCGGCGTCTTATGCTCGGGTGTGATTCACACCGACTGGCGTGTTACACTCGCTCTTTCCGGGCACAAACTTTTTCAGAACGGTGCAGTGCAGACGTAGGAGCAGCTTCCGTTGCCATTTCATTGCCTCGTGAATAACGAGAGTGCGACTTGTAGGAGCCTTAAGTTTAGCTCTGGAATTCGGATCTTGGTTTATTTAGATTGGCAATCTGCTCCTGGATTGCACTGCATGTGCTTCTGTTCAGTCGACTAGAGTGGAGGAGACTCGTGGAGTGGAGATCTCTATTTAGTGTTATGTCTTCTATAGCTCCACTCACTCCCTCACACTACTCACTAGTACTCACTACTCCACCAAATACACACTCACTCATCTATAATATTTTCTCAGGGACTGCTGAAGGGGATTGGGACGCCTTGGCAGAAATGCTAACTCAACATTAAAATAACTTTCGAAAATTATCAATCCTTAGCATCTAATAGAAAATATGAAAATCCCAAATAGAATAACTGCATGGCGGGCACGGCATAGCATTTTATTTTGCAACAAACAAACCTTGACAAAGATTGCATGTAGTCAGTGGTGTTAGGGATTCTGAGGCCCTCTCCTAAAAATGTTGAGGTCTACTGAGCTCTGTTTCTCCCCCTTAAAACGGTCCCTGATTTCACTTGATATTGTGAGCAAGGAGACTAGGGACATGCAGGGAGCAGATCAGATCCACCCTTCTCCACGAACTGCCTGGCTGTTGTCTAAATATTAGGCCTATACTCTTTGTGCCACTATCCACTCCGCTCGGGTTCCTTGCCTCGCGCATTCTGGCTATGGGCCTTTGACGTGTTTAAGCTAACTGAGAGGCTGAATGTGGAGACGGAGGACGGCGGATAGGGTGAGTGAGGAAAAGGCAAACCATATGGCAAATGCTCCTCTTTACAATACGAGGCGATACCGACTGGAAGTAGAAAGGGAACTGACGGATGGTGACTGAGTCAGTGAGCTCATCTTTTGCCTCCTCTAAGGATACTCACGAGCCGTCAGATCAGCATTAGAACTCGCAAGCCTCGCACACACTCAGCTTTCTCCATAACTTCGTCGTCCTCCTCGCCCAACACATCAGCATTTTGAGATTAAAGTAATATTTGAACGAAGACTCTTCTACGCAATTTTTAATATGCATCAACGCGTCCCTTCCTACGCACTACTGCACTCAGAATGCTACCAAATAGCAATTAAATGCAAATCATACTAAAAATACACAACTGTTTTCATTCGTCAACAGTATCTTTCATTTTTGTTAAAACTGTTAGAACTCTAATAAGCTTAAAGTATTTACTTCTCCTCTGCATTGCTCCCTCACTCGACACAAATTTTAATCTTTTACACCAAGGAAAATACAAGGCGGATGTTTTTATGCCACGGTTTACATTACATTATGATGCGACGCTAGTTAGATGCTGAGCCTTTTGCTATAATGATGTAGATGATCATGCTCCTTTGTTTCCGCATCCTAAATGACTAAGATGCTAATACAAAGGAAAATTAAATTATTCCTCGCTAGCTTTGTTCACAATATTTACAAGTAAAATGTCAATGCATTAGCAATTAAACACGTAATGCAGTTATTATAAATATGTTAATGATGTGCCATTATACTAACGCATACTGTTTTCTATCTTAAGATAACATTGTCAAACTGAATTGAATGATAAATTCCACTGAAGCACTGCTATAAATTCACGTTTCATTGCTTTTAGACATTTTAATATTAAAAGCGAAAATTGTGGTTGAAAATTCAACACAGGGCAGAATGTTTTATTCCCTTCCTAATCAAAAATGTCAATTATTAAATAATTATTGAATAAGCCGTTTGGAATGACCTTTACTGGATTTTTATGGCGTTTTATGTGGAGATAAACTCTTTATTGCATGAAAATAAAAATTTCTGCTAATTGCTGCGTCATAAGTTACGAGTGGAGATTGTAGAAAGTATTACATAGTTTGGAAGTGCTCTTTGTATTACTTCGAATATCAAATGTGCAACAACGAAGTTATATAAACGCAATAACACGTGTTATGTAACATTCTGATGATATTGACGCTGAATTGCATTGTTATCGTGTACAGTGAATTTGGCAGAGATAATATTTCTGGCCGTAGCATTGCATTCACCATGGACATGTTATGTATTTGGCCGAATTGATGTATGACTACATATAAATCCTTTGGTTTCTTGATGTCGTCGCACAATTAATCCGAACGAATGCGAAAATAACAAAGGGACACAAAATAACTGTGTATCTCTAAGAGCGTTGGCTATTGATGTGAAAGGAAAATCAAGAAAACACGTCCATCCATAGGGATAAGGTTGTTGTTTTGAAATAGAGGACTGTGAATGTGTTGTTGGTATTTGGTATTTTCGGGTTCGAGTTCTTAGAGGCCTAGCGAGAAGTGACGTCCTTCTACTCACATAAATAGGTACATATAATAATAGCAAGACACAATGGAAAATAGATACTCGCCAGTGCTTCTATAGCCCAGCTACCTTTATAGCTAGACGCATAGCACTGAAGTACCTAATAGTTAGGGAACTTTGAGTGAAGTCTGTCTGGCGGTAGAAGTTGCTGACATAGTGTAAAGTGTAGATGTACTAGGAGACCAGGCAGAACTACTACAACCATGACGGTATATGTACGTACCCTCAGTACTATGTTGATGCCAGATAATGTATGCCATTGCATCGGATTACTATTACTATCCACTCTTACCCTGCAATACCTTTTTTGTTGGTTACCTCAGTCAACTCACTTTTTTTAGACTTATAGGAGTACCACATTTGAGCTGATCTAAACCAAGAGGACCGAAATGTTGAATTCTTCTTTATACAAAGCCATTGCGTAAAAGCTAAATGAACTACAACAGAGACACCAATTAATACATACAGTTTCAGTTTCCTTTGCTTCGATGATAATGTACTTTTGAAACACGTCCGTATAACTATAGCAAAGTAATAACAATAGCTTCCTTAAACAAGGGTAGCTCCCTCATGGATATTACAACTACTCTGCAGATGTGACTAGAATCTTCCTAGCATATTTTTATACCGAAACAGCGCTAGACGTGAGAATTTGAAACTACAGAGGATGACTAGCACCGGTTCCCAAAAGTTCTTTACACGCTTTACCCGACCAATATACATTTTTCGATTAGAAATTTAAAATTTGAGGACATTGATCGGGTAAAATGCGAAGAGGACTTTTGGGTACTGGGACGTGTCATCCTCTGTAGTTTCTACTTCTCACGTCGAGCGCCATTTGAGTACCGAGATTTGTCAAGATCAGTAGAAAATAACAATTCTATGATATAATATAATAATACGTGTACAGAGATATATAGGCTATATAGCTACCTGTTAATAGGTAAATGGATACTAAGCAAGGAATATCAATCCACAAAGGTATCCCTCCCTACAAATAATAGGTATCACAAAAAAATAAAAAAGGGCCAGCTCTTGTAGCTATCTCTTATTTTATTGCGTATTTGTGTAGTTCCTGCATAGTATTGTGGATATATGGCTATAGTGTTTGGTATGGGGAGGGAGATAAGGAACTTTTGTCCAGCGTCCACGAAGAAAGGTAGAATGGAATAACAATAAGGATAGCATAGCAAACAAAATATCTTAGAGTGAGTAAAGGAAAAGGTATTCTCGAACGGAAGGCTGATGAGAAGGTGGTGGGACCTTGCTTTGCCTAGATTAAAACTTCGAACGGATGGAGATGGAGGATCTATGCAAGTAAAACTAACTAACTCAGGTTTTGTTTGTATTGCACTGTTGTAGGCTATTGAGAAGTCGAGGCCAGGCCAGGCCAAGACCAAACTAATAAAGCCTGAACCAGTCAGACGCTGTACTAATACATAAAACATAACCAAAACGAATGCAATGCGATGAGCATAGTCCAGGTAAAACCAAATGCAATCATATTGCTAAGCTCTGATGCATCTACACTTGCGAGATATTT
>JAAAYG020046786.1:0-11971 GCA_009936455.2 Tomocerus minor
TCTATTAATATTAATACAGAAATGCTGAATCCGCAAGGCAAAGACCGCAAGGCTCAGTTTGGTACGTATATATTTTATTAAGGTACGTTAGTTAGGTTGTGTTGCGCTCTTATCACATGTGATAAATGCGCAAGGTTGCGTTCGTTACCTTGCGGATTTATTAGGTAAGTTCTATTAATGTGGCTATTATAGGAGTAAATATGAGATGTGCTGACTGTGGAATGAAGTATTGACGGTGCAGGGATTCAGAAACAGAGTCATGCTAAAAAGGTTGTAGGACTAAGGGGAATAGGTTTGATAAAGTTGAGTTTTGCAGAAGGAGTTTGTGCACGGACGCGTAACCGTGAGCAAAGTTTGTGCGGAGGGAGGGCAGGGTAGGGAGAGCTGAAGATAAGAAGAAGCAAAGAGTCCTTTGTAGTGTAAACGGAGAGGGAGGAAGGTCGCTTTCCTTGGATTGTGGGACACTGAGTTGACTGTGGAGGGATGTTGTGTCCAAGTGGAAATCAAATCCGTTCCACCTCATCGCAGGTTAATAATCGGAACTGATCTCAAAGCTAAGGCAACTTTTGGCCAAATTCTAAATACGTGAAGCGAAAGGATGAAAAGACAAGAGAAGAAGTTGAGGGAGGTGAGCTGCCAATGACCACCAACTACTCTGCCTATCCAATGCCTCTGCCGATGGAACTAGCACTCACTGCACATCTCGCAGTGGCTACTCCAGTCTAAATAGCTCACGTTGACGTCACGTCGCAACCGACTCATCTCTCTCCTTTTTTCTACTTCAATGTTGGAAGATGTAGGAAGGAAAGGAGTGAGGCAGAAAGGGACGGAGTGAGATGAAGAAAAAATATGGATTTTTTACAGTTATTAAAATAGAATGGAGAGAGAGAGGAAGTGGAATAAGTCGGAGGACCACCGGCAGAGTTTAACTCACCAACTTGCCATTTCGCAGGCATCACCATGAAATTGGCTGCTGGAAATAAGCACTAAAACCTATAGCACTTACTATCAAATCCCATAACATGGAATCATGCACAGCTAACACAGACATAGAGGCAGCCTTATTCCTTCATACTCACATGCTCTTCACTGTTTAAAAGAGCCCGTGTTTACTTTAAGACCATAATGGTCTTATCATATTTAATCTTAGTTCTTGAGACAGCACAGACTCTTTCTCCTCACCATTCCACTCCAGCATTGTTTCGACTCGTGCAGCATTCATGCCTCTTCTTGAACTGAATTTTGCTTGGACTCACACTCTGCCGCCCTTTGTTTCCTCAGAATATTTTCCCTCTTTTGACAAGTATCGTAAAACTTCTGTTAAAATTTAGGAAGTATTCAATTGTTGATTGCTATTAATTCGCATGGTTATAGCAATTATTAAGAGGGAACCCCGTGAGCTCTTTATGGAAATGTACGACTGTCTGTCTGTCTGGATCACTTGTCTCATATCATAATATGCTTAGTTAATGGTCGTTCAGATGAGATGTTTCATTGCTATCAATGTGTCATTAACAGTTGCGTCGTCAGTCGTATTTGTTGTGATCCTGTAGTCCTGTAATGTCCGACACCAATATTTTCTCACGATTTTCAATGAATATGGAATAAGAATAGCAATATTCTGAATTTTGCCGTGGAATTTATTTTGGTAATCCGTTGTGAATGGAGGACGGGGCATAACGAAGATGGATTTATATGTGCCGCAAATATCCAAAGGAAAGCGAGCAAAGTAATGTGCCCTTCCAATGTTTCTTAAGGCTAGGGAATGGATGTTTTTTTTGTAGTCCCTAAATACGATCATTTATAAGATGCATTTAGAGAATATTAAAGGCATTTACTCTTTGATAAATATGATCCTAATGGAAATTCCTTGCTCTGACAGCTCTTTTTGACGTTTCGCTTGATATTCCTGTTGCTTGGTGAAAGATTTAAAAGGTTTGGGATGGTCAGGGAGTTGGGATTCCAATCAGGTACTAGACAGACCCTTGTTGTGGCTGCAGATTTGACGGGGAAGTTGGAGGGAGAGAGTGCGTGTAAATAGAAGTCAGTGGTCATCAGAGATTCCTTTCCCATGCAAAAGATGATCCTGTTTGATTTGCGGTGGAAGTAGAGCTATTGTTGGCTTTGGAATAAATGTAGAAAAGATGAGCTCTCCTCATTGAATATTCCAAGTGATATGGGATTGAATTTAGATGCGAGGCAAACAATGATGTTTATATGCAATTCAATTCAGTTGACGTGAATGTGATGAGGATTTCTATCCTCTGCTCCGCTGCTGTCCAGCTCCCTTCTCTGCCTCCTGCCCTCTCCTTCCCATAATAGAGGCAGGGAAGCCGAAATAATAAAGTCGCAGCTAAGTTGCATGGCCTGTAATACATAGAGCCCAAACTTGTATGTATAGAGGACTCTTGTGACGAGATGGAGTGGCAAAGGAAAGATAAGGAGGCAAGAAGCATATGCATTATGTATGTCCGTTCCCTGTCCATCCCTTCCTCCTATCCTACACTATTCACACACTACACACCTAACTAAGATTGAATCAAGGAAAAATGTAGCAAAAAGGCAGAGATAGAAGAGAAAAAAACTTTTCCAATTTCCATACTTTTAGAAATTGAATGGACTTTGAGTGGAGTTGACGTTTGTGATAGGACACAGGCTGCTGGGATATGTTCATCCTTATAGTGAGCATGACCAGTCAAAGAGTCAGACTCTTGTAACCCAACACAGCACATCACATCCACCTATAGATCGCATTGATGGAGCAGAAAAGGCCTTTGCTCAACCTTAAGCGAGAGATCTCTTCTCCTAATAGTTATATAGTTAGTTAGTTGGCCCAGGCGAATGATCCCCCAAAAATGAGATTCTATGCCACCAAAGTAGACGAGATACATTTCTCAGACACATAGCGCACAAGTAAATACATAATGCAAGAGCGGAGTAGTGGCAGGTAGAAAGCAGAAACGTCCAGGCAGGGGTAGACTATTACGTATCTATGTGCATTGCAAAAACTGTCGGACGACTGCTATTCAAATAATATGTGGCTATTCCTTGGGCTTTTCAACCCATTGTCTATGATTCGAAGGATTAGGATTTGTAGATCCCTCACTCGCTGTGTCTCGCTAAGGATTCCTCGTCGGAAGGACGCAATGGTTGCTACAGGGCAAGGAAGACTTTATCATAATGTAATGCAGGCTATTTATATTATAATTCCTCCTCATCAAAATTCATAGCTCCATGCTCTGAATAGGACGGAGCAATCACTTCTCCTTTCCCTGCCCGAGCAAACTGACCATGAACACAACTTCCCGCTCCACTCCATCTCCTTCCCGTCATCTCTATTTTTCTGCCACTCCATTACGGCCCATGCACCTCACACTGTACAACCATTTGGCCACTGCATCTTCCCTTTTGTCCACATCACCTCTCTCTCCCTTATAAGCAAATTATTATCTACTAAACACATTTAAAATTTCCTTCTATTCCTTCTGCATATTCATGACTTTTATCGCTTTCCGTGAGAAAATAGGAAAAAAAGCAAATCCTAGAACGCTCTGATGATTATCGTTTCTATTTCAGTGCAGTTCGTTGGGTCCTCACAGAATTTACTTCCAGTCAACTCAATGAGATACGTCACAAGCATAGGAAGACATAGTAACAATAGCAGTAGGTACAAAACAGAAATTCTTATGTGTACAGACGCATACGTAAGAATAGTGCGAAGATGAGGTGAAGAGATGGTTATGAATAGGGATTGCATTGAGTGGAGGAGGAGTGCGTTTGTGTATCTATTGTGAGGCAGAAAGGATGAAGGAATTTGAGAGCGATAAAGTAGAGTTGAGATTTTACGTAGGAATGGAAATGCCTGCTCCGGCAATAACGGAAGAAAGTTATGGCAAGTTGAATGTGTATAATAATGGAGTAACAGGCAATAAGTTAAGCAAGGTGCTGGCTCTAATGGCTCTCACTTGTCTCGACGAAATTAACTCCACCGACTCTGAGGAGCAACTTCTTGTGAAATGCAATACTCAAATACTCTTTTCCTTACTCCCAAGCAATCCCAATTGTGCTCCTCTCCTTCCATCGTATCATCACTCTGCCACTTCAACTTCACTCAGCTCTGTCGCTCTCGTCTGGGCTTCACACTCTATACACTAATCCTTATGCACAACTGAGCATCCGTTTCATCGTCTTTCTACTTCCAATTCTCTACTTCATCTATTACACATGACATATGCAGAGAAATATGGAGAGTTTTATTGGGATCTTGTAATCATCACATTAGCCAAAGGCCAATCTGCAACTACAGTCCACTCCACAAAATCCTTTCGTGTGATCCCCCAAATAAAGCGAAATACTCTTATGTATAGAATACAGAATTTGTATGCAGAGCTTTCTTTTAGTAATCACAGAAAAATATGCTGAGCTCGTTCAGTGCATTAAAGTTCAAGAAATGACTAGTGCTTCAACGGATAATTTTCCCTTGGTTGTCGCTCTGTAGTTTGTAAAATCTCCTTTTAACAGATCAATATAGTGTCTACGGGGAATTCTGAGTAAAGTTAAAAGTCTGGATGCTCGAATTAAATAGAAGCACAACTGCTAGGAACGTAGAGTCTGGAAAGCTAGGCGATGATTTTACTTCGGCTACATACAGCTAAATATTTAAAACATTCCGACCTATTCCATTACAATTTCCTACGAGAGTGGAAAATCGTAAATGTCAAACGAGATTTTCTTGCTTCAGAAAAAGAGAGTCTCTAAATACATTAAGGCAGCAGGGTTCACACTTCATATACTCTACATGTCTACAGTCTACTATTTGAATTTTTTTCAGAAACAGTATGATTAACTAAATCATTGTTAACGCAGTTAGTCAGATTATGAGTAGTGACGAGATTATCTTATTATCTTGGCTGAGGACTGAGAAGCTGTACTTACAGATAATAACTACAGCTTCTGTAAGTAGAACGTCTCTTCAGTCAACTACGAACATTGGATAGTTAGTCACTAGATTATAAGAAACAAGAGTTATAGGCTAGGGCCTATTTTTCCGATGTTCTAATGACAAGCCGAAGCCAGGAATATGAAATCCATTTTATTGCAGCCACGGATATAATAAGGCTTGTCATTTGGCCACCACAAAATAGCACAAAGAAGACAGATGCAATTATTATCCTGTCTTCCTCTGCAACAAAGCTACACAATTTCTAACATTTCTCTGAGATGCAACAGAGCGGCCCTTGAATGACTCAATGGGCAGTAAAGTATTCACAGACAAAATATTATGTGCATCACATAACGAGAGAGCACAATGCACACGTTAATTTTCGAATGGGGAGTCTTGGTGGAGAAGAAGCGACGCACACACAGTTGGAGTTGGGAAACGTTTTCCTTTTGCTTTGGACGCACAGTCATCTCTTTGCAGATAGCCATGCACACTACTTTTCATCATCATCAATCTTGTCACAAGATTTCTGTGTCGGCTTGAACTCAGTTTGACTCATCTTCACTTCACACATGAACACAATCAGCCGTCGTTTAATTTTTCATGCCTTTTCAGAAAGAAGAAAATCAGGTAAATACATTTTCTAAAGAGATGAGCCAACAAGAGACTCTCCCAAAGTTGACTAATGAAGTTGGACGAAAGTAAATGCTACTGCCCATTGTCAACTGAAGAGACGTCTTCCTAAACACATTTAACTTTGTCAGTGAGCTGAGTAAATATCTTCCTCAATAGATATTTTGGACCCGAACTGCTAAGGTATTTATAAAAACTGTTGTAATCCTTTGACCCCATGCATCTCCAATCTCTCCAAACATCCTACGCTACGTATTATATACAGCTATGATAACTATACAGCTCTATATCGTCATCGTTAATATACAAATCGATTCAATAACTGTTGTTGTTGATTATTAAAAAAAAAAAGCACGTGACATGCGGCTTTACGCGTTTTAATAAGAAAACCATTTGAGTTACCTGCACCCAACCAACGAGAACACAGAAAAATGAAGTCTATATAAGACGTACGATTTTATAACAGAAGATGCAGTTACAGCTTACAGGCCTCTAGCTACTACGCACGTATAACAGCGTTAACTCTGCTTTCGACAGAGCTTTTTTGCATAGATATGGGAGATGTAATACAATATATAAGTATATCTCTTATATCTAGATTTTTTTATTTTCAAGACATTGGAGCTTTCGTTTTTATAGCGTTGACAAGTTAATTTTGCCAGTGTCTCTCATTTTTCATTGAGGACCGAGCTTGGCCAATAGAACGAATGTATTGTAATAGGTACTGGACATAGACAATTTTGGTAGGCAAGTGAGAGAGGCAATGTTAATCACAGAACACATCATGTTAAGATAATTGTACATTTAATTCTACACTGCCCGCTTGGTAATTGGAAAGCAAGCTGTTGTGAGGCAGACTGTGCAAGAAGATTTGGCATATAAAGTTAATGTGAGTGCATCATCCTTATATAGTTGGATATGGGAGATGGGAAAGTTGTGTGCATGCCCGTAGACATCTAGTCGGAATAATAAATGTTCATTATGCAAAGTAAATGGGTTGTAGCAGGAGACATGGATTAGAGGAGGTGAAATAATGAGATTAGGTCCTAGTAGGGTAACACATTTACTCGTCGGATTTATCATTTGTAACTTTTGTGATTGTGCACAGAGGACTGACGTGTGTATGAGGGGATAGGGTGCAGTGAGCGAGTGCAGGCTATCTCTCCTTGTGGCACTAACATATCACCTGTTATGATGTTCAGAGGCCTCCTTAGTGCTCAGCACTAGTAGTTGGTTGCTGTTGCAGAAGGCAGGGAAAGAAAGCTATGGCCGAGTCGAGAGTTGATGAGACTGCCTGCCTGGGAGTGAGAGGAGGAGAAGGGAGTTGGAGACTTGATTTTTGTTGCAGTGCTCTCGTGATTTCATTTCTAATTTCATTTGTAGCTTTCCACGACGTCCGTATCTACGCCGAGTCCATTCTGGTAGAGCAGTGAGTGATGCTCATTGTGCCATCCATCAGAGTCCGTCCATCTCCGTCTCTGTGGCCAAAACCATTTGTACATTTCATTGAAAGAAGAGCAAAAAAGATTGTAGCGACGAAATTAATGAGTGTGTGGGTAATTGGTATGCATAACCTAAGGCCCTGGATGGCCCATGAAAACAGTGGGACTGCCACCCCATCACAGCCTCCCTCCCACCACCATCATCTCCTACAAACATCCCAACACCAACTCATCTCTCTTTCTACTGCTCCTCTCCAACAAGGAGCCTCTCATCCCAATGCTCCTATACACATAATATTACATAATAATATTTATTAGGATCATGATCTTATTAGTTACATTCAGCAAACTTGCAAGCTCATCCTTAAAACTACATTTAGTTTTAAACGAGGAGTCTACTTCCCTTTGTGGAACTGTAAACACAGCACCACAAAAATTTCACCCTTTTCACATACTCGCAATAACATACATGGATATTACATATTAATATTCTTAGAGAATAGCTTTCCATGTTTCAGCTCTCCAACTTTAGACTTATCCTCATTTAACTCCACTTTACTCCACCATTGATGATGTAGATGTAGCCTTTAAACCGTTCAGCACAGACAATCAGGGAACGTTAGCTAAGGTTGTCTTTATCTAATTACAGTTACAAGCATTAATGCGACATCAAACCATCTTCTTAGTCAATTGTTGAATTGCCGAATTGAGAATTTGTCGGATACTCTGTAGAACAACATCCGATTCGATGGTGTTGTGGTTTTTCTAGAAATGTTTGAAATGAATCGGCTGTAAAAATCCCGAATGGCCGGACTGTAAGTAACCGAATTTTAATTTCCCTTTTAGGCAAGTTAACATAATTTAAATTGTGTTTTGTGGATTGTGAACTGCACGGTTAAGTCAAAAATATATTGTTACATTTCCTAAATGAGAGATGCCGAGAGTATAATAGATTCTAGTAGATTGGCATACATTTTGTGCGGAGTAATAAGTACAGGAGATATGATTTAGAAGGGAAGAATTGCTCTCCTGCCTGCAATGCATAACTGCGATAGTGTGAAGAAGAGCGCGATTAGGTGGATGGATGATGTGGTTGTGGTGGCTGGTTTTCTAGGACATGCACTTATGTGAATGTGCTTATTAAATAGTGGCTGTAGTGTTTTGTTTGTAGATTGTGAGGATGAGTGTGTGTGTGGTGGTTGTGTGCGGAGTGATGTAATAATAAAGTCGGCTATTTGTATTCTGCAGGGGGATGGAGTGAGATATGCAAGTGCGAATACTAATGTCTTCCCGCTCTCCGCTCCCACTCCCACCGTTCTCCTCTGAACACAATAATCGTGACACAGATGTTCCTCTCTGATTTATTGCCAACTCTCGTCTGCATAGCGAACAGGACACAGAGAAGCACATCGGCAATATGCAACTTGTTCGTGGACGACAATGAAATCCGCAATCATTGCTGTCTGCTCCTCTCATCTCTCTCCTCGTCCTCTCCTCCGTCCGCGATGAATGAATCTGAGCCGGGACTACTCCCGAGCCGACTATCTCTTCTTCCTGACTATCCCGACTACCCCGACACACAGAGCGCATTGCTCAGAGTCTGTGCGAGTCTACCGGTGGGACTTGACTGATTAGGAGATATTCATAATTGCCAAGCACAAGATATCATTCAGTAGAGCTAACCGACAGATTAGTCAGATAATCTCGTTTTAATTCTCTCCATTTCTCCTTTCGGCTCTCGCATTCGGAAGGAGGAGGAGGAATTCCACACGCGGAGTTTCACTCTGACGACCGACTAGTTCTTCTCTCTCGTCTTCGGTGGGTGGTGCTGCAGGAGAGTTTAGTGGAGTAGCTCATAAAAATACAAAACCCAGAGGAAACAATTAGAGGACTAAAACAGCTCGTTAGCCTTCCAGTTTGTGACAGGTTACATCTGCTTCCTATGACATGCCAATACATTACGTACACGGCAATCAAGAACTCTCATCTCCGCGCATCCTCCTCACTCCACACACACACGACACACTCACTTCACTCATTCACTTTATTGTCTCAGTCTCACTAACCACAAAGAAGCCCATTTCTTCCTCTCTTTCTTCCAAACCCCCTCAATCTTCTACTACTTAACTGCATTGTTTGTATATAGTGTAGTTGCAGGCTAACTCCGGAATCCGGGCAACTAAGCCATTCTATCAGAGCAACAGTCGAATGCAGGATAAAAACAGTTGAAAAAGAAACGGAGTAGAAGGAGTCTATTCAACAAGGAATTTTTCTTGCTACTCTCTATTTGAATGCTAAAATTAATTTTTGCTGTCGTCCATGTAATTCAAATCAAGTGCAGCATTAGGCAGCTTGAAAACCTATATCTATGCCTTATTGTCAGTTGGACGGTGGATCAGTCACACTAACTATTAACGCAAAGTTCAAAGAGCTGCATGAAAGTGCAGTCAACATTACGCATGCTTTATACTCGATGTTCAAACTGTTAGGTCGTCAGAGATGAGTTTATGGAATGGCACATTTTGCCCATACTTGCGTCGTTTTTTTGTTGGATAGTCGCTTTTGCCCGGATTCGACAGTTAGCCGACAGGATCGACGGTGATTAAGGATCGGAGGACAGAGAGTATGTAATGTGTGGAGGAGGATGGGTTAGGCTAACGGGTTCGTCAGTGACAGTGAGATTTCCATAGATCACAGGCCAAGTGAGGCACAGCAAGTGCTCGGCTGGGAGGAACAAGGGATTTAAATGAAGCGACAGAGTTGGTGAGGAGCAAGAAGAACAGCTCCGTTGTAGTCAATAGCAGAGTTGTCTTCTCATAGGCATTAATAGACTCGTGTGTCTAATGACTCGAGTTGTGCTGACTTGAAGGAGGGGAACGGGAACTCGGCATCACACAACACAACCGCAAAGTGCATGGAGACATCGACAGAAGTGACTCTGAGTGAGTACTATCATCTCATGGCTACACCTACTCACCTACTGCTACGAGTGGCGTGAGTGTAGGAGATGGCTCGATAGTCTTGGCCGTCGGTGCAGAAGACGCGGTTGTGGTAGTAGCCGTCAGGACAATCCGTCTCTTGTGGACTATAGTCACATGAACGGAGCTTAATCTTAGGATGTAGCAACTTGGCTCGGCTGCAGAGATAAATGGGATTTGCAGAGAGAGAGAGAGTGGTCGATGCCTTGCTTAACTCAGTCGTCGTGTCGTGAGTGGAGCTGGCTAAGGAGTGAGAGATGGCCGGAGATGTAAATGGGGGACGTGAAGACGCTGAGGAAGAAATGGGATTCATTAATAGAGGAGTTAGTGAGGACTCAAGTTGTCTTGGCGGAGGATGAGCGCCGGAATGGAGAGAGAGAAAAAATTGGTGAAGATCAGTTTTTGAAAGGAAGAGTAATGACGTCGATTCGTCCATGTCGGATGACTGCATTCCTCCGAGAATCCTCCTCAACAAAGTCGAAATCCCCTTCGGCCCAAGCCCACTCATTTATCTCACTCCTTATGTAAATAAACACGCAAATTAATTAGCCAGGTACAGAGGATCTCCTTCCTCATCCCCTCACTCACTCCAAGGACTAGCCACGTCTCTCCTTCACCAACCATCACTCAATCCCTTGCTTCGTTCTCTACACACATACATATATACATGCGGCTAAATGATATCTAATGCTAACAATAAGTATCTTACCTTTCTACCTAAAATCCCTCTTGCCTAATCTCTCCGACTCAACGAAATGATATTTTGAATCCTTACTCATATTTATTTATCTGTTCTATATCCCCTAATTATTGCAAAGAGCAACAGTTCCCTAATTCCACTAAATACTATTCCTATTATTCAGAGTAACTCTGTTCCTTCTCTGCTATTACGTTATGTTATCGTTCAATATCATTAGTAGGAGTCTATGTACGGAAGAGGAAAAGAGCTAGGAGTACAGAACTACTTACTTACCCCACCCCGTGCATTACATAATCACATATTACAACGGAGCACAGCTAAGTATAGATGATGATAAACTAACTTAAGGTTAATAAATTATGACAACAAATTTTCATTAGCACGTTAGTGCCAGGTTTTATCTGCACACTGTTCTGGTTGTATAAAATTAGCAGTGCAGTGGTGTAATATTCATACTTCCATTTAAATTTTTTATGTAGCTATTGCAATGATAATGTATTATTATTCGCATTATTTGATTTTAACCGATTTCCCTGCATTAATGACGTTTGTTCTCATGAACTAGTTACTATATCAGCATTGATACGATATGTGCATACATTGTTGTGATACACTTTCCCTGAGTCCGGTGACATATTCCATTAGGGCCTTTGGGTATCTAGTAGGAAGTAGGAAAGCTACTAAATAAACATTGTTGCGCAGAGCATAGTCTCACATTGTATTTTGATAATGGGCACACAGGTAGGCTAGTAAAGTCCCGTAAATATGAGTGGCTGTTGCTATGTTCATAATAATACATGGGGTAATAGAGTCAGTAGTCAGTAGTAAGTTTGTATGGTTGGCGGATGCGGGGAGATGAGACAGAGAAGAACAAGTCGGTCTGCGTCCGCCAGAAAGTCAAAGGAGCCGCTTTCTTTTATATTACGATGTGAAATAATTGAAAGGCTCTGATTTTATTTAAATGGAAGAAGGGATGAAGAATGCTGGAAGAAGTCTTGTGACAGCAGTGGCAGTGGCCGTTTTGTTCATCATCATCATCAAGCAGTTCACAGATCGATGTGATTGCCCCTATCACACATACATACACCTTTAATATTATTGTTGTAGGCATCATTCTATGCAGGCAGTAGTGCCCCGCCTAAATACCTCTTATTAAGAAACGGCCTCGTTTCTTTATAGCTTCCTTTAGTCTGTCTGTCCGTACGTTCGTACGTACGTACGTTTCTCCGTTTACACGATAACTCAAAAACGGATTAAGATACTGACGTCAAACTTT
>JAAAYG020046797.1:0-11970 GCA_009936455.2 Tomocerus minor
CAACCCTACGTAAACTAAAGATATAGTATACATGAAACACCAATTGTTATATATACATTCAACAAAATATTCATAAAGGCCATTAGTAATTACAATTTTCTGTAACGATAGTGGGACACAACTGCTGATCAAACTGAACTGCCCATTTGGACAAAATAACATTGAACAAGAAAAGAATGCACGGGGCCATATTAAAGAATGCACTGTCACATACAGTAAATATAGATGACCATTATATTATTATTATAATTTATAAACATTTAAACATTACCATTCCATTTAGAATGGGACTGTTAATAATAAAAGATGAAAAACCACTCAATTCACATTTAAAAAAAAGGATAGACTGATATAGAAAGAAAGAAGATTTTCTTGAAACGAAGTAAAATAAGCTTCACCACTGTTCATTCATCATTTCCTTTTCATTTTAAAACGTACAGCATAGAGACTGTATTTATATTATATATCTATTAGTTTTATATTTGCAAGTATTTTTACTCTTCTTTCCAAAAAACCAAAAAAAGACCAACTTGCTGATCGTCTTTTCCTTATGCAAGCGAAATCAGACTTTTCTGTTCAAATGGGTTTCATTTGTGATCAGTGAAAGATACTTCTATATCTGGTTACAGATTGATATCCCTTATTGTTAGCTTTCAAACTCTTACACCTGTCTATTAGTTGAAAAATAATTCACTGAGACTTCCAGCTTAATATTTACATTATAATTTTTTTGCCACATTCATACAATTCATGACTATATTGTGTACATATTACGGCTGTTGCGATAATTCACGTATTTATGATCTCATTTACGTAAGAAATGTCTGATTTGGTGTAGATAATTTTGTTCATGATATTTCATATTCAGGATAAGTAAACATGTACATTTTAGTCCACTTTCAATTTATAGTTCTTCAGCTCCGCTCTGTACTCAACAGGTGGATAATTGTCACCAATATTTGAAGAGATTTCCAATGCATATAGCTTTACGAACTCGATTCTCTTCATTAGCTTTGTCCTGAAGGAATCTGATATAAAAATTATTTTTTAGCCTTCTTTACTTTTCAATCGATGAGATTATCTAATCCTCGTGTTTAATATTTATAAAAATTCAAATTACCGAGGCTTATTGTGCTAACGCCTTCATTTTCTCCACTCTGAAAAAGGGCTAGTGCGTCTTTTTCTTTTGTCAAGAAAATTCTATCCATCAATGATATAAATGTATCTTTTGGCATGGAACTTCTATCTTGGCAGTACATCTGTTAATAAAAAATACAGTACAGTAATTAGTGATTACTAGCATTATAGTCGGAATTTTAAAGAGTGTAGAAACCAGGTTTTGCCAAGGACAATAAATGGCAAAATTGCAGTAAATTGTATATTATTAATGGTATCTTACCCAAAATAAAATGGAGATCAACCTGGACTCTGCAATACCATTTTGGAAAACCAATGACAAGAAAATGTACTCTCGCAGATCAATTTTTTTCACAGCACTGGGACTTTCCTGTTAATAAATCACCAAAAAATCAGCAAAATTTCTAATGAAAATAAGAAAAATATATTGCATACCGTATTAAGGAGAGTGAAAAAATCTTGAATTTCTTCACTTTTGATGGCATCTTCATTGTCGACCTGCATGTGTTCGAAGAATAGTTGAGGGGTGACATTCCATTCAACATTATTGCGCGTATTGTTTTCAGATATAAAGTCCAATTCCCTGCCTTCTTTAATCCTACATTTCACATAAAATGCAATTGATTAACTTTATTCCCGTTGTTTGAAGTTTTATTCTGAAATGTAAATCTCGAAATTCTAGTTTCTATTTCCGAATGCCTTTAATAATCGAGTACAATACAAAGGCTTACAAACCTTAGACATTTTCTGGCATTTTTGATAACCTTGAGCCGCTTTGGAAGAGAGGTGTTACGTAGCTTGGCCATAACACAGCCATCTTCATATGTAAAATCTGTTGTAGGGACGCCCAAAGCACTGTTACAATATCAATTCCACATTAACATAAAGAAACCTTTACGACACATCAAAACATAATTTTGGAAGTAATATATTACTCTGCCATGATTCGACGTATATTTTGGCTGTAGACTTTAGCATCTTGTTTTTCTTCCTCAGTTGGAGTGTGAACAGGAAGGAATTCTATTTCCAGGCGATTCCTAAACTGAACCAACGCAAGGAAAGCAGAGTATAACCTAAAACATACAAATACGTATGGCAAAAATTATAAACTTGCTCAACTTTATTATACTAAAAAATAATTTTATTATAAGCTTATGCTTACGCATGTGGGCTGTCAAAAGTCCAAGGCATGCAGTCGAATTTGTTTGGATATCGGACAATGACCGGCTGCACAGGAACGCCTGGAATAAATGCTCCGGGTTTGAAAGAAATGAGACAAGATCTGTTTGTGCATGTTCCTTCGGGAAATATGAAGATCTATTTTATATTAAAAAGTTACAAAACAAGCAGTAGTTAGAACATAGTATTACTAAGTACAACACTTGTGATTAGTGATTAGTAAAATTGGAATTTATCATTCTAAAGTATTCTAAACCCCCAAAGGGCAGTACCTGAGGCCAATTTTCGCCCTGTTGAATTTGTTTGGCTCTGTTTACGATCATCTGAGCCGATTTTTTCCTCGAAGCTCCACTCTCGCGTTCGACATAAACAGGTTGAGTAAAATTTATCAATCCTAGAAACATTTTAAAAACATTAGTCAATTATTTTTTTTATTATGACAACCATATTCATACGACGATAAGTGATAAGAGTATTAATATTCTTCTTCCCATTTTGGTCCTATACGAGCATCAACATTGCTAATTTAAAGATTATGTTAGCCATCCTTTCATTTACGTGTAAGATAGTAAAGATTCACAATCACACAAGAGATCTATTTCCCTATGTCTCATCTAATCATTCACCACTGCGCAGTAAGCTTTTACCATAGTTAGCAAGCTACATTTCACATAAACGCAACGCAACAACAACAGGATAAACAAACAATCCAGTCACTACTTCCTATCCACTTCCTTTATATTAACGTGGCATGGCATATAATGACTTAAATACACAAAGTATAAAACGTATTATTCGGAACATACGTGGCATTAGGCATACATAGACTGACGCAATGCTCGGCTTAACAGCATAATACACCAACCAACCGTTTTTCCTGCAAACAACGCTTTTTAGTTTGTACACGTACTACTGCTACGTGTAAACTGTCAACTGAACGACTTTTTCATGCCTAATACTAAAAAGTGTTTGTTATCTTCAAAGATTAAGCATATACATTTTTTGATATTCATCCGAAAGCGTATGTTTATTATTTCATTCCATGAATTAGAAAAGTGAGTTAAAATGACAATTTTCTTTTAAAGAGCTTAGTTTGAGCATTATTCAAAAGTGCTCACAAATATCCGTAATCGTAATAACACATGAAACTTGATGAAAGGTAAAAAAGCAATGATACTTATACGAAAGCTTTTGAATCCAAAAATAGATACTGTATATTATTTCTAGTATCAGTGTTGTAAGCACTTGTAAAATGGGTGAGATCATGTCGTGTTTTTATTCTTCCCTATTATTCTAACTGTCGAAACAGATATACTACACATCGATTAACTGGTCTTACTCCAAGAGCTATTTTCATATACGTAAATGCTTACATACATACATTCAAACTTAAAATCACATATAATATGTGAATAGCTAATACAGTACTCAGCGCACATAATTCATAATGCACAGATATAGTAGTATTTTGTATGGTCTAAACGTTCATTCATTTCCTTTTACTGGGACGTCTGGGACATCAAAACAATTGAATAGCAATAAAATTTGATGCTCAAAATTAAGCATGATTGGTTACAAACAATATCATAAGTAAAATGAAGACATACAAAGGGCATAAAATGTAACTCAAAAGAGATAAATGAATTATTGGGAAATTCTTACTTCCGAAAAACCAAATGTCTTTTGCCTCCAGCTTTGCAACGACTGATGGTGAACCGAGCATGGTCAATACAAAAGCATCCCAAAAGCTAGAATGTGGAGCAACAACTAAAATCGGAGCTTCTTGTGGAGCTGCTTGCTCTCCTCTTATGTTCACATACAGAAAGCCTGCCCAGAAGAAAAAGGATCGCATGAAAAAGCTGGAAATCAGCCATCGAACGCCTCTGAAAACACAAATAAGTTTACATTAAGGATTTTGAGATTGTATGCACAATTTAATGCATATATCCAACAATGTATTTTCTATTTAGCTTGAATGCTAGAAAATTATTTTCTCATGCAAACAAGTTCAATACGTTTATAACCCAAGTGAGACAAAATCCTCGAACTTGAACCTTGAGTTATTTTAGTCTAGCCTAGCGCCTAACATTCACTGTCAACTGTTCTTCACAATTTCTCTCTCTTCTACAATACATGCGAGCGACTACTTCACCGCGACGATGACATGCATACAGTTCTTAAGAAAATTAATCTGACTAACCACGCTCTTTATTGACGTCCCAAAAAACAATATGAATTGTATTAATTATACTACATGTTTATCATCTGCTGAAAGTAAATTCTCAGCTAAGACAGACGATTTGAGACGTTCCCTTTGATGACAAAAGTCATTTTGAGTTTACTTCCATATAAATTATGATTCATCAAATCAATCCAAGTGAATATCACATTTAAAATACAGTTGTATTCGGTGTAGTGTAATGGGCACCAACATAAAAACCTTTCAGTACCATTTTTTCCTTTCTTACCACCAACAACAAAGGATTATCATATCACAACGACATTAAGGAGGGGTTGACATAATTTCCAGCCCTGATTCAAGAACGGCTTAATGTAGATCAAAGAAGTAAACATTTTTGAAATCTGCTCTTTTTTGATGGCACATGTTTCCAACATTTTCAAAAATTAAATTCTATATAAGAAAAATTCGGGGTTTTTTGAAGGGGGAATGCATACTATTTATCGCATATTTAGAAAGACAAGTTTCATAAGTCAGAAATCTGTGCCCTAGAGAAATTTTTCCTCTTTTTTTAATTTCTTTTCCAGCTAAGTACGTTTCCACAAACTGTCGAAATCTGGACTGGAAAATTTTGCATTTGAAATTGCACTCTACGCCACGGCTGCAAAGCGACACGTAGAATCCTTATAGGAAAATTTTAAAATTCTTGTGGCAAGGTATATTGTCTCGCAGAACATTCTCAAGTACACCTTTAGCACCCTAAAACTCAAGACCTCCTTCCAGTTAGAAAAAAATAAACAACGGGGCATTGTGTTTAATTGGACAGAAACCATGTCCAATTGTAGTGGAGATATTTTCCTTTGAATGCGCATTTGAAAGAAACTATGAACTAAATAGAGATAAGTTAGCTGTAGCTTACCGTCTCCAAGCAGATAATGGCTTTTGGGAGTCTTCGGCAGACAATCCAGCAGTTCCAATAAAGGCAAAAACCCATGCCAAAACAATGCTAACAAACATGAGCACTGCTCTTACGAAAGCAATAGGAGTCATTATGAGCATCTGTAATAAAACAAAAGCTTATGTAAATTACTGGCGGTGACATGACATGAGTTCCCTGGCAGTGGGTACTGCACATTTATTACCAGCACTATCACAAAATGAACAAAAAATATAATTCGCCACCACTATACTCTGCTTATACTGGCTCTTATTCTTTGAAAATCCTTTTCCATCCCCATTATTAATCTACAAGTAGCACCTGTATTAGTATCAAAGATTGATGCAATTGTAAAAATATGAGTTTCAAGCAACTTTTTTTAATTGATAAAAAACTTTAGAAAGTTAAGTTAGTTATAATCGTATTATAACAATAAGCTAAAGGTAATAAAATATTTAAGTACTGTTTATTATTATACTTCATTTTGCTAATGTTGTGTGAATGTGGTTTATAGTCTAGTGATAGGAAGGGTCGATGGTCCATCTTTGCTGACCTTTGCCACAAACCATTTATTTAATTACAGAGATATGTTTTGGAATGGAGAAGTTATTCAAGCAAGACATTCATTCATATTCCATATCTTTATTGTACGTAAAAATTTATATATTTTGCTGCTTGGCCGTTTTAAAACGTTACATTGCCATTGCCAGATTATAATTATTATTGCAAGTATTGCAACTTTTACAACTTGCTTCTACAAAACTTGACGAAACACACAAGATAAAATTCCATAATTTTTAACATAAATTTTTATTCTAAAACTAACCTAACGTAAATAACACTATATCCAAGACTAATTTTCTACTTTGATTTAGGACATTAATTTATTTTTCCAAAGTAAAGCATAAAAATTGCTGTCAAATATCTAATTTTCTAAGATATAATTTTTGCCATCATGAACAAATGAATCATTATTTTATACTACGTGGTCGAATCGTGTAGCTGTTCAATTACGTTTTACGTTGTACATTGTCCTGTACGCATTAGGCATTATAACAGGTACTTAAATTATTTTCATTTCATGCATGCATCCTGTAGTGGCATGGTGCATGATGGTTCAATGAAAAAAGTTAGATAAAAAGTGTATCTGTAGAAGTGACTTACTTATATATATTATACATCAATAGCCATAAAGCACAATATGCAGTGTATACGCAATTACATAATGAATGGATAGAAGGCAAAGTAAACGACCCACAATTACAGGATTTCTCATGAAAAATAGCCTTAGCCTTGGCAAAATTAATTTCAAATATATAATTTGGCTGATAGTTGTTCCTACATTATTTACTCCTTGTAAACGCAATATTGCAGCTCTTGTTTTTATACATAAGTGGGCCGTACATACATGCTAGAAATAGTAGAAATGGTAAAGATTGTATATATAGTAATATAGTAAACAGTACAGCAGTGTGAACTGTCTATAGACTCTAACTAAGCCTAGGTAGACAGTTTTGCATCAATTTTGATCACTCACTCATAATAACGTCGAGTGTTTCTATTTACCTATCTACCATATGGCATGGTCATGCATGGCATCTTTTAAATGTGTATATCTAAGTTATATATAGGAAAGTTAACTCAGAATCAGCAACATATAAAATGTGTATAGTACATATTCATTGTAACAAAGCAGCATTAGTTACAACAACGCAACGAGAGAAACATAATATGTATTCACTCACAATACGCAATTTATCAAATGAAACAATGACAAAGGAATACAATTACACACATGAAATACCTGTGTTCAGTACCATTGTTGTAAAGTAGTGTGTCATGTTTGTCAGTGAGACATTAGAAATTAAATTGTAACACTAGTTAGTAGTTGCTGTTTTTTAATAGTTATTTACATGGAAGGTTTAGTCTACAATAGGGTAAAATATTATATGCCTATTATTATGGTATTTAGGTAAGTAAGCAGGTAAGAAACCCACTTGATGGTATTTATTGTGTATGGCTACAATGGCTTTGACGATATAATAAAAACTAACATTAGTTAGAAAGGTAGTTACTAACTAGCCAGTTAGGAGTTGCGAGCAGTTATTCTCAAAGTACCTACATTAAATGTGCAACTATAGGTATATACATAACTAGCTATAGCTATATAGTTAATAAAGTTGCAGAACTACTTATTCAATGATGCAGTAGTATGAGATGTAATAAGTACATAGATCTATCGAAATGACGAAGGTTCGACTTTGACTAACTATTCAATGAACAATTGTAAAATATAAAATGTAACAAAACTACGAAATCTACAAGAACTATTGTAAACTTTACGTACATACATTACATTGCACTGAAATAATGTAGTGAAGAATTGTATCGCAAATTACAATTAAAGCATAAAAAGCAAACTGAAGTAAAGGAAAATGCTTGAACAATTGCATACATAATATGATCAATTGGACAGATTCTCAGCCTACTGAATAAAACATGAAGGTTATTTTTATGTAATATTATGAGGAAGGCTAAGTGTACTAGTAACTGGTACGGCTACTTTTTGAATATTACTTGACACGACTGTACAAGTACATCATACTTGTAAACACAAATCAACATTGATGATTATGATGATCCAAAGGACGTTTTTGAATACGTATAGTATACTCACGGTACCGACGGTACGTTGTTCCGTTGGATTTACGTTCGACATAGGACTACCGCCAAAAAATCGAACACGGAAAATGATGACGAAATATATAATGTAGTACCCGGATAGAGAAATTGGGGTGAGGGGGGGGGGTAAGGAGGGGGACCGGATCGAAAAATTGGTTGGGGTTGAAAAAAATGACGGGGCAGGTGAGTAAATTGGGGTGGATAAGTCCCACCCCAATTTACTCCGGATGCGCCGGATGGGGAAAGACAGAATAACCAGCCGTGTACATATATACCTATTTAATTAACAAGATTCATATGCCTATAATATGTGCACATTGCACATTCTATATACATCATTTGCGTTAACTTATATTTATTTTCTGAGTCTAGTTTTAAGTTTTTTTGGATGGATCTACCTATTTAAGCAAAACCTCTACATAATAATTGTAGTAAAGTAAGCAAGTTTCTTACCCGAAAGTTGTCGTAATAGCGGGTTGAAGTTACACGGCTGTAGAAAGCATTTAACGGTGGCCGATGTGTTTCTGTTGCATGAGTCGTATTGGCCGCAAGTGTTATGTCTGTGAGAGCATTAATGCCCTTAAAGCTGAAAAAAGACGACCAAAACTCGTCATTGTTATCCGAATCAGCATTCTCTTGAGGAGTATCCAGGTTTTCAATAGCCGCCTTTGCAGCAGTCTTTTCAACGCGCTGAATATTTTTTGTCTCTTTACTGTCCGTATTTTGCAATTGTTGTCTCAATAGATTCGTGGATTTTTCTAACTGTCGCTTAAAATTTGATATCGTGAAGGAACCTCTTGTATCGACATCAGGAATAGAGTCTGGAGATGAAATTTCATCCAGGTCTAAGCAATCCTGTCTTCCACCCAGACGATTTATGAAGACTCCTGGCTTTGGAAAATTATTTTCGTAGATTTTCCACAACGAGGTGTTCCTTAGGTTAAGATTCAAGTTTAAATTCAAGTTTAAATTGTTAAAGTAATTTAAACCGAGTGAAGGGAGCGGAAAGTATCCTTGATTATCGTCATCATGATGTTCATCTGCATCCGGCAATATTTCTTCAAGATACGACAAATCTTCTGATTCCACACACTTTTCATTGATATCCACCTTTGGAATTTCTCGTGGTTTGTCGACTAGAATCTTCAAAAAATAACAAAAAGTTTAATTTCCCAGAATGCTTCACGCTACCGCGAAGTCATTTAACCCTTTTCCGAATTCAACATAAACATTTGCTGTTTTAGAACTGACATTAAAAAAGGTAGAAATGAAAACGTAAATTATATACAGGCAGGGAATCATATATTTCTGTATGTAACCACCATTGAATTGTAAATTATTGCAATTAATATCCCTTTAGCTCAACTTCTCAGTACATATACCAATTTCTAAGTTGGCAAATAAGATTTTCTAACAGGAAACTTTACACATTATCAAAGTAATAAAATTATAACCTTCGTGTTCTTTGTTCTTATGATCTAAAATCGTTTCCTTACATATGTTTAGTCTTAAAAATGTTAAAAGAGGGCAAAAACTAACCATTTTTGCGCCACGGATATGTTGATAACGGTGAACTGTCCAGAGAGCCGAAAAGTTATGTATTTAATTCATGAAAAGCTACCACAACAACCGAAATCCTCCAGTTTTAGCTGCGTTTTAGACTAGGATATATTACTAGGAAATTCGAAATGATCCAAACGAATGCCAAATACGTAGTTTTTTGGTTTTTATCCGTACTAGCAAGGCAAGTTAAGTGTTGTTATTCTTATTGCTGCAATATTTCATTGGCTACAGGCAGTCAGTATATATAACCAATCCTTTTTCCGTCTTCATCCACCAATGTTAATCCACTTATTTCTTTAACCATAAAACATATTTTATAGCCTTTAATTTAAGCAGTTTTCTTCCTTGTTCTTTTCAATGAACTGTGAAGGTGTTTTACAGTCACGGGACGCTAACAGAATAGTAAAAATGCAAGAAAAAACGAAAAACTTTAAACACAAGAATAATTTGCAGCTTTGCTTAGTTGTTAGTATGTATTATGTATGTACGCAGTAAGTCAAGTGTAGGTCAACTATTTGAAATTCGCTCAGGATGACACAAAAGTCACAATGGGATCACATCACATCACGAACGATGCTCACAACAATCATCATAATATTCACAAACAACATAAACAAACCAGAAAGAAATTACTCATCTGTTCATGTTGACTGTTTCTTTGCTTCTCTTTCGCTGATAACTGATAACATTGTACTATATGGCTTGTAAAATACTAAATGCGTACCTCACCGCCACTACTACAAGACAAGACTACAACAACAGCATAGCATAAAAGCATACTAAGAATGCTAAGAAAAACAGGAAGGAAAAGTACTCTATATATACACAACAGAGTATAAAGTCGAAAGGGCTGAAAGTACTATACTAGTAGGTAATTTAACTCACCCACCATGCATTATATTAATGTATGTAGTAAAAAGGTATACTGTAAGTTCAAGAAGTTTCTGCCACTCTACTCGCTACTCGCGGTACTCGCACTCCGCTGCTGTAATAGACAAGTTTCCTAAGGTGAATCACATTGTGCTAATACATTGGTAACCCTCATAAGATTTTGGTAGACTACCAGTGTATTAACAAAATTTGGCTAACCTTTAAGAAACTCGTATATATCTCCTCTTCATAACTACTGGGTGCGTAATAATTAGAAATCAAACGTAGTTCTTTTATATTTTAATATAATCGATACTTCTCTTCAGCAACTTGACTTTACTATGACTTCTAAGAAACCAAAGCGCAAAGATACTAACTAAGAGCTTTGAACACAGAAATTTATGTAGATTAGGTGGAAAAGAGATCTCATATTAATTTCCATATAATATGTTGAGCTACGCAACTTTTATATGAACTTCATTGTATTTACGTCTACTAAAACAGTGCTAAAGCCAGAGAAAAACCCAGAGAACTCTAAAGAAAGGCTTGGTCTGGTTATGCTTTTTGCCAGATATCCTTGCATTGTGCAAGACTAGCTCCAATAGTCAGTTCAGCACCCTTTCGGTTACACCGTCCAATCCGAGAAAGGGATGGATAGCCCTGCTGCCCCACCCTTGCACAGTTTTGTTAACGCTGTGGTAAATACGATTCGGAGTTCTTCACGGCACACGAAACGGGACGATTCAATTTTCTTTGGCCAAAACAGTAAAATACTAACAACAAACCATTGCAAAAACGGCTGTAACAAAGTAGCGGAGGTAATTTATGACATACAGACGGACAGACAGAGTGGACATTTCTATAAAGCAGCTACCTACGCTGAGGTACAGTTGGAAAGTTTGACCTACACGATTACCCCTTAGGGGTCACTCGATTGAAGTCATTTACCATCTCAGACCTACAATTTATCCCTAAAAGACGTACAGAAAGTTTGAATCGATTATCTTAATTCGTTCTTAAGTTATGACTATTACAGACGTCCATACGTACAGACGTCCATACGGACAGACAGAGTGGGCCTTTCTATAAAGCAGCTCCGCTACTTAATAATAGTGCAGTAGTGCACCTTTCCTACAGAGTAGTCCAGCTATAAATCGCCACACTTCTTTCACCCAATAAGGTTAATTAATAGACGTATGGCGTATGTATTATATACTGTTCATCTTATTATATGTGAATGTCATTTCATCTTTTCACTACTAAATATTCGACCGTTATTTTTTTCACAAACTCTTAAGTGGCATTTTCACTTTACTTTCACTTCTACTAAAACGGAATCAAAGTGAAAAGGACCCTATCTGAGTACCCACTTGACCTGGCTAAGAATGCATTGCTTTCAATGAGCATTGCATCAAAAATCTTG